>APFE031702518.1:0-41166 GCA_000404065.3 Pinus taeda
TAGCCACCATCCATCACATCATATTTAAGAGAAAATTCTAAGGTTCAAGCAGTGGAACATCACATTGAACATCAACAACAAGTCCTCCAACTCTTAAAGGAGAACCTCGTGTTGGCACATAATAGAATGAAACAACAGGCAGATCAACATCGCAGCGAAAGAATTTTTGTTGTAGGTGATTGGGTATTCCTATGACTACAACCATATAAGAAAATGTCCTTCAAGCAAGCTAATAACGATAATAAATTATCACCAAAGTATTATGGTCCGTACAAGGTGTTGGAAAAGATTGGTGCTATGGCATACAAATTAGAGCTTCCTGCAGTTTCTCGATTGCACCCAGTTTTCCATGTTTCATGTTTAAAGAAGGTTATAGGCGATAAGCTCCGAGTTCAAACAATATTTCTAGAACTTGACGAGGAAGGAAAAATTATATTGGAACCAGAAGCAGTCACAGAAACAAGAACTCCAACTCATAGACCCTTAAGAAGGAGTTAGGTATATAATCTTGTATTGTGTCAATTTTTATACTTTCATATTCATTAAGTCAGGACTGCTTCAGAGGCATGTTATCCCCTACATGATATCATCCCAGTGTTGCAGGAAACATCTCTCTTCCCCCCCCGGATAAAAACCCCGATATGCAATCTGTATGGATGCGTGGGTTGATAAACACGCTTCCTGGAAATTTCAGGAAGCGTGTGCCTGAAACGCGTTTTGGACGACACTTCGGCTGTACGAAGCGTCAAGCTTTGGAGTACAAAGCGTACGGATCGCGAGCTTCCTCCATGTTTTTCTTGTATGAATTTTTTGAGCAATTCCAAGATGATGATGATCGTGTTGAGATGCCACCCCCATCTGGTCCCTTGGTTCTTAGGTTCCATGGTTCAACACCAACAGCAGGGGGTTCGTCTTCATCAGTTTCAGTGCAACAACTTCCATAGGCACCATCCTCTTCATTGCCACCACGTGGAGGCCCGCCGCCATGTTCTCTTCGTGGTGGAAGGAGGAGAGATTAGTAGAATATATTTCACAATTTACTACTTTTGTCATAAGATTAATCATTAGACTTGTAGGCTTGTGAAGTGAACCTTTTGGCTTGGCGTGACCAAGGTATGCCTATTTTGTAAACATATTATTTGAATTTTTGAACAGATGAGAAATGTTGACGTTTGCTCACGCTGCTAGATAAACATCAATAGCTCTATGTTTTGTTTATAAATATGGCTTAAATGTTTTATGTTTTATAATATGCTTAAAAATTTGATGTATGTTTGTAATTGCTAAAATATAGATGGTTGATGCTCGAATAACTAATCATTGATGTACATACTACATACTAGTAACTACAATGGAATCATGGATGCCATATTTGTCTTGATTTATGCAAAAATATGCATGTTTTCATGTCTTCTACAACTAATTTGGTATTTGGGATGTTTGTTTTGAATATAAATGCAAAAAAAATATAATATATATATATAGCAGATGCTTCCGCAGACGCTTCGCTTCCTAGATTTTTGGAAAATGACGCTTCTGCATCCCCGCTTCCAAAAAACGTCCCCATTTCGTCCCCGCTGCGTGCAACATTGTATCATCCTTTGTCATGTCTTTTAAACTTGCCGTAGACTTTATCACTCATGAAAATATTTTCATGAAAACTTTTGTCCAGATTGCCGTTGTAGCATTTTCCTTGTTGCTTTGGCCTACAGACATCTTCATTGGTTCCCTTCCACGGGATTATGTATATAAATGTTATCTGCAATTTATCTCTATAAGTTTGAGGGTGTCCTATAGGGTCAACTGTGAAATTCACTATCAAAAGGTCAGCCAAATCAATAAAAAATTACATGAGGAACACTTTCATTTTGTTTTTTACATATCAAAAGAACAGGATAGTCTGTTTTTAGTGCACATAGTTTGACGTACTTTAAAGGCAACTTGTCTCTTATTCTTTTACATGGTTTTACTTTTTAAATGCAAATGTTATTTGTGTTAGAAAATATCCGTGCACGCGAAATCAATTTTTGCTTGCATGTGAGGACATAACAATATTCTGGTTCTAATAATTTGAAAAGTAAGAGGTTGTACATAAAATTCACTTAAAAACTAAATTGAATTGTGATGTTCTTATTGTTTTAAAGAACCTTGAAAATTATGTATGTGCTGAATTGAATTCCAATTCTAAAGTACTGACACTATTTCTTGATCTCCACTAATAGGAGATTTCCATCTGCCTTGGCTTCGATTAAGCAATTGGATCTCCTAATCATGGATGGATATGCAAAATCCACTGCAGGCCTTAAGTTCTTAAACTTGGTAATTGTCACTTAGAAGAAGGTTTTATGGATGTTGGACACCCTTTATGTCCTTAGGTTCATTATTTTCAGAAGTGCATCTTTTCTTGCAATTTAATTGGTTTTCAGACAGCTTATTATGTAGAGTTTGAAGTACTATGTAAAATATAGGCCAATCCCTTTGCCTAAATCTGCCATGGTAATAATTTTTCCCAACATTTTTTATGTTTAGTTTTTGCTCAATAGTTGTGTGTAGCTTTTATTAGTAGTTACGAGTGTTTATTTAATAATTAATACTATTGTAATATTTAGTTCAGTCTTGCTTGTGCAGATGTGATTACAGAGTGGACACCACATAATTTGGTACTAGTGTAAGATTTTTTAGTTTTTTTGAACTGTTATAATACTAATTGCTTGTAACAGTGGGAAAACAAGACTAGTTGTGAATGTTTTAACTGTAAGAATTTAGGGTGCATACATTCATCGAGATGGTGGTAGATGGAGAAGATAAATAACATACTTTATATTAATTTTGCCATGATACATTCCTCATACAACATGTCAGGTCTCACGTGACATATTCATCAATCATTTCTTAAGCGGTTGTAGTGGTTTAACTACCTATCCATGCACCTAACTACTAACCTTAACATGCTAATGTTACTGTAATGCCCCCTAATAATCTTACTGATTTAATTTACAAAAGTGTTCCCAAATTTCCTTTCAGGTATTTCATCAAACACTTTGACAGCATATATTTATTCACATAACAAAATTAAGAAACCACTGCTAATAAATTTCTGCACAGTAGTTTTACTCGGGTAAAACACCAAAAACTCCAGCCTAGTTTATTTAATTTTTCTCATGGAAATTACATGCAAAAATAGTAACTTGTAATCTTGCTCCGTCAGTAGCATGGTCTGGCTCCTTTTGATAATCAATTTGGCCTTCAAGGAAGAATTCAGCCTGTTCAGGCAATTCACTTTACTACCCAATAATTTGGTCTTATGAGGAAGAATAAGTCCAGGAATAGATTTGATCTTCTGTAAATAATTCCACCTCCCACATACAATTCGGCCCTCCCAAAAAAATTAGGCTAATTCCAATTAATTTGGCCTCCTAATGCAAAATGATACAGCCCCAGAAAATATATCGGCCTCCACAAATAAATCTGCTTCCCAAAAGAAAATTTGATTTGCACAATTAATTATGTCGGTAGAGGAGAACTGGACCTGCACAAAGGAAAATTCTGCTTTTAAATCTGTTACCACAAAATCTAGTAGGCCTTGGAGAGGGAAACCCTACAAGTCAAGTAGCTAGTCCAAGTTCTAATAGAGGCCCAATGTCACCTCAGCCAAAACCCCTGCTCTTTATGGATTTTCACCGATGGGAGGTGTTGCACTCAAATTGTCAAAATTCTAGGGAAGTAGAAGTAACAATTTTTTCAACAAAGATCGGATCACATATCAGCGGCCCATGTGTCATGGTTAACCCATTCTGCGAGTTGTGTAATGTAAATGACCTTAGTAAGTCTATGTAACAACCTAGTTAAGCCTATAATTTTGATGACGCATTTCATCCTAGGAGAGTTTTCAACCTCCCTGATTACCTGTGTTTCTAAACACGGCTAATCAGAAGAGTGTTTTTCCTCCAGCTTAAAACCCAAAGCTAGGGTGAAATTTATTGTCGAATTATTAGGTGATTCTTAGTGTTTTTAGTTGAGTCTAATGTAAAAGTGGGTTGGGAATAATTTAAGCTAGTTGGCTTAATTATTTTATTACAAATCACTTGGTTTAGTAGATCATATTGTGTCGCAGATGGGATGTGTCTTGAGGGTCTAAGCCAAATGTGTATTCCCTCTTTGAGTCTTGTAAATGTAAAATCTTATCTATTAGAGGGTGGGAAAAATATTAAATCCCCTCATGCGTAAATTAATTAATTTTTCTGGCAAAATGAAATTCAATCCTAAGCCATAAAATTAATTAATTAGAGTCAAAATTAAATTGTCTTAGGAAAAATAATTCTCTAACTTAAAGGAATCAATTTTTAAAGGTCCTCCACCAGGGAATATTGTATATTTCAAGAAAATTTGGACCCTTGTGTTGTAAAGTGTAACTAGGTTCGGTCTTCATAATAACATATGTAATTGTGATTTTATGGAATTGATGTAAGGAAGAAAATAAAATATTCTTGTAATGCTTGTCTCATGGGTTTCATGAGTAAGGTATTTTATTTTAAGTTATGGCTCTCATTGTGAGAACTTAGGATTGGTCATAAATTCAAATTGAGTCAATGTCATGTATGAAGGACCCTTCTTGGGCATGTTACAAATATATGTGAGTCATTAAAAGAGTCAAAGGGACCCTCCAAGACCAAGCTCAAGCATCTCCATCAAGTCGGCCTTAACTGAAATAATGATGCTACTCCAAATGACATGTTTCCCTAGGCACATATTCAAGTCGACTTATTTTGGATGGGCAGACCACTATAAATAGGGCAACGCAACCTCACTTGAGAGACAACATTTTGGTCAAGGGACAAGTTTGCAATAAGAAGTACGAGAAGGAGCCTCTACCCAGCAAGAAGAAGGAAGGGAAGGATGAGGAGTTTGGGAATGTTTCTTGGGTAAATTTCCTCGCATGTGTGGTAGAAACCAGGGTTTCTACAGGTTTAAGTCAGCCCATACAAAAGACAAGTAAAAGGTGTCTCCACCATCCATTTTGCTAGCCAAAGTTACAAGTGAAGGTTCTCAAGTCAAGCGAAGAAGGAAGACACCATAGAAGTCCATGATTCTACACACACATGTGATCCTGCAGAAACCTCAGGAAACCAAGTACTGCAGGTCTGTTGAGGAAGGCCAAAATCTTAAGAGTATCCAAAATACAAAGGAAGGCAAGCTATTTGACTTGGGCAAGAAGAAGAAGCAATGGATATGGGATTTGTGAATTGGCCTTGGAGAACTTGTTGTGTCAAGGGTCTTGGTCATGGTCTTGGTATTCGTCAATTGAAGTCTTTATAAGAAGAAGAATTTGTTTGGGTTTTCCTCTCAAGTGGGAGATGTTTTGGCCCTCGTTGATCGCTTATATTCTGTGTCTCTTGTCTCTTTATTGTTTATGCATTGGTAGCTGTTTGATGAAGAAGAATACTATAATAATATAACTAAATAGAAGATCCTAATCTATTGAAGTAAAAAAAGCATTCACAAGCAGTTATCATTGATAGAGAAATCACCTAATCTTGATGCCCTAGATTTCTCAACATGGTATTAGAGTTAAGATGACAAAGTCAAGGAAAGGCATCTTATCGAGGGACACTCAGGGATCAAATCTCGAGAAAGACATCAAAGCAAATTGAAGGATATCAAAGTGAAGTCAAGATCTACAAAGAAGTGTCAAAACCATAGGTCAAAGAAGAAGTCTACACCAAGAAGTCTTGGGACCCTCCAAAGACCACTAAGACCTTACTCAAGTTGAAGGGACTTATAAATCAAGTTCCTTTCTAGATCAAGGACGTTGTCATCGTCTTCAGAAGTTCTAAGACAATTTCCTCTCATTGAAGCAAGGAACTTACCATCATAAAAGATCATCCAATAAGCATCAAGAAGTCATCATTGATCATCATCAACAAGGGGATCTCCATCAAAGGATATAAGGTGATCTCCTTCTTTGTGAAGTCAAGGATCACTCTTGAAGAGATCTATCCTCATCAAGGAGAAGTTCTCTATCATCTATATTATCATCAAATTCAAGGAGGCAGCGAGTGGAAGAAGCATCTTCTCAAGTAAGTATATTTATGTCTGAATCTGTCAAAATGTCTTTTTGCAAGGAAAACAACAAATTGGTTGGTGCTTCAAATTATCTTGCATGGAAGAAGAGGACATATATGAATCTCATTGAAAATGAGGTTATGGAGCATGTCAAAGGATCTATCACCAAACCAACGAAAGAAGATGCTCAAGCACTTGCAAAGTTTATGAAAGGGGAAGTAAGGGCTCAAAGGATTCTCATAGAATCCATCAAGGATCCCCTCATTCTATATGTATCTAAACTCACACCTTGAAAGAAATATATGACAAATTGGTAGAGTTGTTTTTTGTCGCACTGCAGGAGAAGTTATCTCTCTAAGGTAAGAACTCTACAAGCTAAGGATATTGAAAGAAGAGGGAATAACCTCATACTTTATGCGGAGATCTGAAATAAGGGATCAACTTCAAGTTTTGGGAGAAGTAATTCCTGACAAGGAGATGACCACTGTAGTACTAAATGCACTACCAGAGGAATGTGGTAACTTTATTTCAAGTATTTATGGGAAGAAAGAAGCTACTCCATTCCAAGATCTATGGTCACTATGCAAGATTGAAGAAACCAGGCTGAAGGCTAAATATGATGTGGGAACCAGTGAGCAAAATCAAGCATATGCTGCTATGAAAAAGAATAAGAAAGTTTGAAAAATTTGGTTCTCAAAAAAAGAGAAGGAACATGGCGAAGATTCAATGCTATGGATGTCAAGAATATGGGCATTACAAAAGAGATTGTCCTAATCTCAAGAAGGACAATAACAAAAGAGGTAGAGAAAAAGCCCATATCATTGAAGAAGTGGAGGAAGCTGAAAAGAAGAAGACCAAGAAAAAGGGAGTAAGAGATCTCCACTATGATTGAGATAGTCTTGAGATAGTCTTCCTCACCTAAGTTCTTTTCAAGTTACTGTTCTTAAGCCTTATGTTGTAAGATATGTTATCATGATTCACTAAGAAAAATGATGGGATGCATCATGGCATCATAGAAGCATTGAAAGCAAGAGCTCATGACATCATCATAAAGAAGAATGAAAGATGGTTGAAATTGAAGTCCATGGCAGTCATCCATGAAGGATATAGCTCTTGAAAACCTCATTAGTAACATAGGTGGTACTTATGGGAAAAGAAAGAAAAGGTCATCTAGTACAAGGCTCATCATACATCTGTCAAAAGGAAACATTTGTTGGATGATGTTACTCAAGATCCTCTATTGGAATCTTCATCTAAATGTTTACCAATCAAAAGGAAGCAAGGGTTTCATCAAGAATTCCAACTTGTGGAGTTCATGGTATGATGACAAAAGAGGTGAAGCAGATCATGGGATTGAAGTTCCTTCAATCAAGGAAGTTGTTGAAGGAAGTCTGGATGACCTAAAGGAAAATGAGGTATGTATCCTTGTGTTCAATATTATAGAGTCATATGTGTGCAGGTAGTATGGATAAATGCTCTATCTCAAGAGCATGATCAAAAGAAAGGATCTGCTCCCTTGAAAGGATGCAGGAAGGCATGGGTCAGACATTGACTAGATGAAATCAACATGAAATATGAGGTGGTTGACAAAATTAGAGGAACTATGATTGGAAGTTCCTAGAAGGAAACGTGTGAAGAAAGGAAGGAAGAGATCATGAAATATGCAACTATGGAAAAAGGCAGTCAATGCCCGAGGACTGAGAAATTTGACTAGGATATCTCCATGAAAGATATGAGGAATTTGCTGAAGTCTGAAAAAGAAAGAGACCCAGACAGTATATATCTTTGGGAGATGTGTCAATGTGTATGTAGGATGCCGATGCAAACTAGAAGTTGTCATGATGAAAGACCATCACAAAGGTGATTTTGATTTAATGTTCATTCCTTTATTTTTTAATGATAACTGGATGGGCTTATGTAGGGCTTCCAAGGAAAGATCTATGGATATCTTCCACCCATGATTTCCGTGTAGTAGGACGAAAGTTTCTTAAGGAAACATGGCATGAAGGAAGCCAAATAGGAACTGATGGATCACTTTCCGATGAAAGGAATAATGACATCACTGACTTATGGATGAAAGTGATGGATGGTCCGTGCCCTACGAAGAAGTCCCAAAACATGAAGACTCCTGAATAAGGAAGAGAAGTTTATGACATCGTGAGGAGGAGTTCTTCAAGCAACTGGTTGTCCCATCATCTCCACCCGAGGAGCTGTTGTAGGTCCCTAATTAAGAGGGAGCCTGGAAACAAGTTTCTTTTTTGTTAGAAACTTGGAAGCAAAATTCCTAAGCCAAGAGGGAACTTAAGTACATTCCTTCCGTAGGAATGAGTACATTTCTTCATTGGAATAGGCATGTCCTCCGTAAGTTGAGAGGGAGAGATACACACATCATTCTTGTCTTCACTTGGGAAGACAGAATGGAGGATTGGGTAAACATATGGCATCCGATACTCTTTGAATATGAGTTATGACATCCAAGATGAGAGTAGTCGTACAGGACCGATATTCTTTGAGGACTGGGAATCCAAGATAAGAATAGTTTTGGTGGAACACACCCCGAGAACCCAGGTGGGGTATGTTTTGAGAGAGACAATGATGAGGGTGTCTATACATCATTGGTCTCGCCAGCATTGAGCTCAAATCTTATGGAGAGATAGAGTTGTTAATCAAGGCCTTGCTATGTGACAATGCTGGTTGATATGATGCTATATAGATGGGTTACCAATCCGACTCTTATGAATTCTTCAGATTGAGAATGTCCAAGTACCTTGTATGGATTATGAATACCTCCATAGTTAAGAGGGAGTGTTGAGAAATGTAACTAGGTTTGGTCTTCATAATGACATATGTAATTGTGATTGTATGTAATTGATGTAAAGAAGAAAATAAATTTTTTCTTGTAATGCTTGTCTCATGGGTTTCATGAGCAAGGAATATTATTTTAAGTTATGTCTCCCAATGTGAGCCCTTAGGATTGGTCATAAAGTTAAATTGAGTCAATGTCATGTATGAAGGACCCTTCTTGGGCCTGTTACATATATATGTGAGTCATTAAAAGAGTCAAGGCGACCCTCCAAGACCAAGCTAAAGCTCCATCAAGTCGGCCTTAAATGAAATAATGATGCTACTCCAAATGACATGTTGGCCTAGGCACCTATTCAAGTCGACTTATTTTGGATGGGCAGACCACTATAAATAGGGCATCTCGACCTCACTTGAGAGACAAAATTTCGGTCAAGGGATAAGTCTGCAATAAGAAGTACGAGAAGGAGCCTCTAACTAGCAAGAAGAAGGAAGGGAAGGATGAAGAGTTTTGGGAATGTTTCTTGGGTGAATTTCCTCGCATGTGTGGTAGAAACTAGGGTTTCTACAGGCTTAAATCAGCCCTTACAAAAGACAAGTAAAAGGTCTCTCCACCATCTGCTTTGCTAGCCGAAGTTACAAGTAAAGGTTCTCAAGTCGAGCGAAGAAGGAAGACACCATATAAGTCCATGATTCTGCACACACGTGTGATCTTTTGCAGAAATCTCAGGCAGTCGAGTACTACAGGTCTGTTGAGGAAGGCCAAAATCATAAGAGTATCCAAAATAGAAAGGAAGACAAGCAGTTTGACTTGGGCAAGAAGAAGAAGTGGAGAAGGGGTTTGTGACTTGGTCTTTGAGAGGTTGTTGTGTCAAGGGTCTTAGTATTTGTCAATTGAAGTCTCTATAAGAAGAAGAATTCGTTTGGGTTTTCCTCTCAGGTGGGAGATGTTTTGGCCCTGGCTGATCGTCTATATTTTGTGTCTCTTGTCTCTTTATTGTTTATGTATTGGTAGTTGTTTGATGAAGAAGAGTACTATAATAATAGAACTAAAGAGAAGATCCTAATCTATTGAAGTAAAAAAATTGTTAGAAGCAATTATCATTAGTAGAGAAATCACTAATCTTGATGCCCTAGATTTCTCAACACCTTGGTGGTTTAGTCAAAGTCAAAATTTTGAGGAAATTAATTCAAAATATATAATTTTGAGCTAATTAAAATGGAATTAAATAATAAATTCAAAAATTCTTAAAAAATAAAAAATCAAGGGCCAAGATTAAAAGATCTTGAAGTGTTTATCAACGACCAAGATTATTTTGACAAGGATCAAATAAATTTGTCGTTATTTTTGCATTTGGAGGATAAATCTATAAATTAGAGAGTCATTTTAGTCTCTAGCATCTTGATCTCTTGCTAGAATATTGCTGTTGAAGCATTTTTGTAAACTATTACTATTGTCCCGCAGAGAACTATTTTTCTGCTGTAATAAAAGACTTTGGGGTGCAACTCGAGGTGTTCTTATTCGTTGATATGTTGTATGTATTGACTATGGTCTTGCTATGTTGTGCTTTATGTGATTATTTTGAGATAATACATAGTGTTTGTAGGTACTCAATCCTTGGTCTTCAAGTTCACAGACTGTGGGCAAGGATCATTTTGCTTGGATCCTTAGTTTTTATATGGTGGATTAAATCTTCGCTAAGGCTATAGTGAGCATAAATTTTCCGAGGCATTTCTAGTCATTCTTCAAAGGAAAAAACTCAATTAAAAATAATTTTCTCAAAAATTTAAAATTTTCAAAATCCTTGTATATTTGTAAATCTTGTAAATAATTTTCTAGATCTAACTTGTAAATTAATTTTTCTAAATTGGGTTTTGGGGATTTTTAATATTTTGTATATATTTGGGGTTTGGGTGTTGTTGTAGCGGCTACAATCACCCTCCAAAATTTTTCCTTAGCTTCGTTTTGGAGCCTCCCTTCCAAACTTCACAACAGCTTGCCTTGCTTCGTCAAGTTCACAAGCTTCAGTGTCTTTCTTGCACAAAGGTAGTCTGTCGATCACATCTGGATGCATTCCCCTCACAGGCTGTTCACCCGGACTTGGTCCAGCTGTAGGCTGAGCAGCTTCCCCAAGAAAATTCCGCATTTCTGGAGGGCAACTAGCCTTCCCTCTAGAAATTGCGTAATCTTGTCCAGCAGCCTACTGGGCTCCAAGATTGTGCAATTTTGCCAGTCAACAATCCCAACAGGAATTGCGCAATTTTTGCCAACAGGGCTGCTCAGCCCAAAATTTGCGCAAATTTGGGCAACGGTCAAGTGCTCTGCCCAGAAATTGCAAATCTCCTGGGCAGCTAGCCTAGCTCCCAACCAGAAATGCACATTTCCATCAAGCAGTGGAACAACCTCTTGCATGTGCAGCTGAGTTGATCGGTTCCCTTCGGGAACGAGCAAAACGGACTTGCATGCATGGGATTCTTCTCCCAAGGCAGCATGCAAAGACATCCCTTGTTTCAGGGAGCTATGTTTAGTAGTTGGAGGTTACATGCAAGGATCATTTCAGAAACCTCCCACCAAGTGTCGCTTTCCCTAGATTTGTGGCATGCAAGTCACAACCTTGATGTTATCAAAACTCATCAATTGGACGCTGCAAAGATCATTCCTCACATCAACCTTGCAGCTCTGACATCCCACATCACATCGAGGTGCAGTCGGCACGTTCAACTCAGTTGTTTTGGGGTAAGTCCGCTTCCCATGCCTTGTGTTGCATTTCTGTTGCTTTTTGTGTTTTCTCTTGTATGTGTACTGTTTGTTTGATTTCTTTGAATGGTTGCTGTCATTTACATGTATATTAGCTTGTCCTAGCACTGTTTTAGCGTTCGTCAACATTTCACTGCTATTGCATGCATGAAACTGTTTTTCGCGAACGGTTGCTGGTTCGGCGACTCGCCTCAGCTACATGCATGTTGTTCCATTTTCTGAATCTGTCATTCACCATTTGCATGCATGATCATTCACTTATGCTTACACTTAGTATCAACATGCATTCGTATTCACATTCGTGTTCGATTGCCCGTCGGCGAGTTTGGCCAGCTCTAGCCCGGACTCTGCCTCACCAAGAGCCTCACCAAGACAACATTGCACAATCCTGAGAGAGAAGGCTCTGTCTTTCTCTAAGAAATGCACATTTCTGCCTACTATTCCCCAGGATTGTTTTGCGCATTTCTGAGGGACAGTGACTATTGGCCCAGAAAATTGCACAGTGTAGTCACCGAGCCTGCGGTCATTACCAGCTGAAATTGCGCATTGCGCAATTACAGCAGTCAACAGTAAGGCTGGACTGTACATTGCGTAGTTCCAGCAGCCAGTCAGCCTCATGACAACCCGGACTGTGCCTTGCGCGGCCTTAGCAATTAGTCTCCCGATCTCCCGGCCGAAATTGCGCAACCTTCATGATCAGTCACAAAGGTATGTTGCAAGCCAATGCTCAAGTTCATTTCGGTTTTTGACTGACAGGTTGCTTGCCATGACAACAGAGTCGAAGACACCATTCAAAGCACACTTGTGGATGCAATCGATCAAGTGTTTATGAGCTTGCCTACTCACGATTCCATGAAGACATCAAGCTGTTCGTAGACAAAGGCATCAAGGTATGACAACAACAACATCATAGCGAGCAACATCATGAACAACAACTGAAGGCAGCATATCGGATGCAATGAATGCAAAAGGAGGGTTGTTGACAACATGGAGGTGGAACGAAGTTGCAAGATCAAGCAGATTTACAGATAATGAAAGTGGAGACTCTATGAGGTGATGACACTACATGAAGATCACACGGAGACAGAGAATGGAACAAAGAAGGAGTTGCATGTGCTGAAGCAACAACTCAAGGAAGAACATGAAGCTGCATAGACAAGTGAATGAGGTGCAGCAGGAACAGGAAAAGCAGCGGGCACAACATGCACTCACGGATGGAATTGTGCTCGTACAAGTTAAAGATTCATCTCAGCACGGAGTAGACATGGTGAGCAGTGTTGTTGATCGCATGCAAGGGATTTAGCAACATGCATGCTTTTGTGCACACGCATGCAACCCAACCCATTCAGCACACTCACCAAGGCGAAGACAAGAAGCAAGTCCAATTAGCGCTGAACATGTACTTCGGCAAGTTGATGCGCATGACCACCAGCACACACTTGAAGATCAACACGGACACTATGCATCAGCGTGTTGTTGGTTCAGTTGCACCCAAGAAGATTATGCACATGATAGCAGATGAGTTGGATGAAGGGGCCGAACCAATGCACCGGTTGCAATGGAGGCAAGAGTTCGCTTCGGCAAGATGTCACCATGAGGTGCATGCACACCATCACGGATGACCAAGCTTGGCATCAGCTCACCACCTTCACAATCACAAGCATGTCAAAGAGTTGGTCTCATCACAGCGGACCGAGTGTCTGTAATGTCTTGCTTGGCTTGCTCAAGCCATGTTGTCTCACATGAGTACATGTGCATTGTAACATTGAGTCATGTCAAGTATAAGTCAAGTGTCAATATTTGGATGGTAATAGTCATAGAGTAGGTGAAGAGTCATGAGGGTAGTTGAACTGTCCCAAAGGGGAATGTCAAGGTTCACCCCACCCTTTGCTATAAATAGTCCCTCATAACTCATTGTATGGGCTTTTGGTTAGCCAAGCTTCTGATAAGACTATCTTGGAAAGAGCTTGGACAATATTGTAACGCACCTTGGCTTCTCCACTGCACGGAGCTGGTTCATCTCTTTGGAGGAGTAAGTGGATGTGGTTGTAATGTTCCACTATTGGGGCTAGCGGGTTTACATGGATGTATTGTATGATGGGAACTTACATTTCTTTATATAATAAGAGGCAACATGTTTTCACACATGTATTGTATCTGTTGTAAGACTGATCTTTAACACTTGTAATGCATGTTGCTTTAACCTGTGTTCTACATCTGAACTGATTCATTTGTTAGAATGCATAATCTATTAATGGAAATGTGTTGTATATGATGTTTCGACTGCTCTGCTGGACATCAGACAGACCTTTCACATGAACCTTGCTGTAACAACCGTTGCACTTGTTCAAACTGATTTGTGAGTGCTGTATGTGTTATCTTACCTTGTATGTTGTGACTATCGCATCCGAGTGGACTGCTTCGCCACCTAGCTGAGTTGAGACTGATCCCTTTCAACCTGGAACTCACCTTCACCCTCATCTCAACCCACCTGTGTTAGAACCTCTCATTCACCTTCCTTGACTCACTGCAGCAGTGACACCCTTGCTACTGACAGAGTTATCTTACTTGCCTCTGTGCGACATCACGGTCAAGCAATTACTTTACGACCCATTGCTGGGACTCCTACACCAAACGGTTTGAGGTCTGATTGGGACTTCTTACCGGGGAGATCCCCTTACATGTTGGCGGGTCCAACACCGTCAACATTTTGGTGCTAGAAGGAGGCCAGATGACAAGCTGAGTCCTCACATTTGTTTTGAATCTCTACACATAGATCATGACTAACTATCAAGTTGCTCTTCCAGAATGCATGTCTAATGGAAACGATTTCATCATTCCGAAAAGGCTCTCGGATAAATTGTCTCATAAAACATTTGATGGTGGAAGCTACGTAGGCTTGGTAAGGCATGCGGTCGATGTTGTAGGCTCATGCTAAAGACATGGATTCTTTGAGGAATACATGAGCTGCGCGCTGTTCATCTCCATGCTTCTAGGACACCCAATGCACTGGTGTGCCACGCTGCCCGAAAAATCTATTCATTCTCTTGCTTATCTGGTCGTAGAGATAGACCGTGCTTTCAATCACTGTGACCGTAAACCACTCAACAAACTTACAAAGACATTATGAAATTACGAAAAGCACTTGATGAATCCATTGAACAGTTTCACACACGCTTTTGCAATCTTGCATACCGATTCACGGAAGATGATATTGATTGGGAATTTCTTGATGGAAGTTTTGAGTATCTCCTTCACATATCTGAACCTCGCTCAACACGCTCTGGTGATGGAGTTGCGCAATCACAGGGAGGCACAGTTGCTGTCACAAGTGACTGTCTGCCTTCATCTCATCCAACATCTCCACCACCTCGGAGTGATGTGGGAGATCATGCATACCTTGGTTGAACTGTCACATCCTCCCACCCCACCTGCTCTTGATATTTGCGCAGATTTGGCTTGCAAGGTTGTTGGTTGTCACGTGGACTCGTTCCCTCGACCTCCGTCCTTGCGTTCTATTGATCCTACGGATTGTACTATCTTGTGTTCTCCCATTCTGGACTCCTCACTTGTTGTGAACGAGGATCAAGCTATCAACGGAGTTGGTGTTATGCAGCCAACTTGCGCCATCATTCATGATGAGTGTGTGTGAGAATTTAAAGAAGAGCTCGCGGTGAAGGATGACTCGCTTCAAGCCGCGCCTCATCCGCTTCATCCTGACATCCCTTGTGATTTTGCCACTGCTAATTTCTCCCGTGAAAACTCATTTCCGGATGCTTCTACTTTCGATCATTCACAAGACACCTCGGATGTCAGTGTGTCCTTACAGTGCGGAGAAGACGCATGTTCCTCGGAAAATCCGTTTAATCTGTCATTTATCTTTCTTGAAAACACAGAGGGTGAACATCTTTGCTTCTCACCTACTCGACCCCTCTTCCTGATTCATCAAATCATGAAGAAGCCGATGAATATCTTGAATTTTCTGATCTTGGTTGTCGTGATCTATTCACTTCCTCATCCGATCACGATGTTGATTCAACTGTTGTTAATCATTCTAAGACACTGGTCTACGGTGATCTATCTGTCCACGAAGTCGAAACCCCCTAGACTGTCGAGGCACTTCAGCTCGAGTTGGTGGTTATGTCAGGCCCTCACTGTCCTGAGGTTGGTTTCACTTCTGGTCAAGAAATTGTTGAAACAATCAAGGCTTCTCATCACTCTCTGCTCTGCATAGAAGATCAACCAAACACGTAGATTTCGCTTCCTCCACTCGAACTACACGATTCCATCGCTCATGCGTTGGAGGAATCTTACACAACAAGCACACATGCACAACACAAGTGGTCTACGTTTCTCACGTTTCCTTGCATGTCACAGTCAAGAGAACGCATACACTCAACATCTTCACACAATGAAGCACAACATCATGGCAACACCACAAAATACCTGTCATGCACTTTCACTCATCATTGTTCTGTGGTTGCTTGTAAGCTCGGAGTGTGTTTGTCTTCACTGTTATATCTTTCTTGTTTGCTGGTTCGCACAACTGTCTTGTTTGCGAACCATGCCTTCACCAACATGGGTCAACCAATGCGCCAATGGCTGCGATGGAAGTATCACTTCACATGAGATGACCCATGCACTGTTAGCTTAGGTGTAGGAGTAGTGTTTGCTTTTGAGTTGTTTGCTTGCATGCTTGTTTTCTCACTTGCTTTGTTTGGTGGTTTGTTTGCTGGCTTGTTTACTTACTGGCTTTTCTTTCACTTTCGCTTCTGCTCTTGCTTTGCTTTGTTGTTTCATAGAGTTCACTTGTTTCGTTTGTAGGAGACTTTTGCATGAAAACCATGTATGACTCCTAAAACGAGTTGGGTGAAGTACACGATGGCTTGTACAACTATCACTACTTGGTTATTTGTCATCTCGCCCCTGTATGAAGAACTTGTTACTTTTAGTCCATGATATGTCGAAGGAAAATACGTACTGTTCGAAGTGACCCTTGGTGAAAAGCTAAAACACAACACTTGCGCGCCAACTAGTATCTCCTTCTCTAGTCGGTTGTTTTTGGGTTAACCCTTGTCAACTCAGTGAAGTAGAGTAAGGCGAGGGGGAAAACCTTAACAAGCACGTTAGAGATACAATAAACTACTTCTCTGTTGGAACAACCTCTTCTGCTCTCAATAAGTTAGGATCCCTCTTCCGCCTCTAAAATGAATATGTGCTATGCACAGTGAAAAATGAAAATGAAAAAATGAAAAGTGAAGAAACTTCAAAATGAAAATGAATAAGGCGAAAGAAGAGAAAGGCTTCCTGCGCAAGGAGGTGATGCAAGTAACTCCGTCAGGGTACTGACAAGGCTCGCTGGTGGCGGAGCCATGCTTGTATTTCTATGTGACTCCGCTGGGGTACTGTCCACGCCTACTAGTAGCGGAGCAACACCAGAGATGAAACTAAGACTCTGATGACTATACTGCTTGTGCACCAATATACCCCTCAACCCCAATCGAAACAACTGTGTTGCTTTGACTTGGAATGTGTGTCAATTGACCAAGAGCTTGGCAGATGCTACATCTTACAATCAAGCTAGTGTGAAACCAAGATGACTTGAGAGAACAATACTTCCAGAGGTGTTAGACTTGCTTTTCACGAACAAGGTCCATTCAGAGAGCTAGAGTTCTACCAGTGTGTCGCCAAGCGTTCTAGCGGCTACAACCAACCTCCAAAATTTTGCCTTAGCTTCGTTTTGGAGCCTCCCTTCCAACCTTCACAACAACTTGCCTTGCTTTGTCAAGTTCACAAGCTTCAATGTCTTTCTTGCACAAAGGTAGCCTGTCGATCACATCTTGATGCATTCCCCTCACAGGCTGTTCACCCGGACTTGGTCCAGCTGCAGGCCGAGCAATTTCTCTAAGGAAATTGCGCATTTTTGGAGGGCAACCAACCTTCCTCTAGAAATTGCACAATCCTATCTGGCAGCCTGCTGGGCTCTAAGATTGCACGATTCTGCTAGTCAACACTCCCAGCAGGAATTGCGCAATTTTCCCCAACAGGGTTGCTCAGCCTAAAATTTGCGCAAATCTGGGCAACGGTCAGCTGCTTTGCCTAGAAATTGTGCAAATCTCCTGGGCAGTCAGCCCAACTCCCAGCCAGAAATGCACATTTCCTTCAAGCAGTCGAACAACCTCTTGCATGTGCAACTGAGTTGACCGGTTCCCCTCGGGACCAAGCAAAACGGACTTGCATGCATGGATTGCTTCTCCCAAGGCAGCATGCAAAGGCATCCCTTGTTTCAGAGATCTATGTTTAGCAGTTGGAGGTTACATGCAAGGATCATTTCAGAAACTTCCCACCAAGTGTCGCTTTCCCTAGATTTGTGGCATGCGTGTCACAACCTCGTGTTAGAAAAACTCATCAACCGGACGCTGCAGAGCTCATTCCTCACATCAACCTTGCAACTTTGACGTCCCACATCACATCTAGGTGCAGTCGGCACGTTCAACTCAACTGTTTTGGGCTAAGCTCGCTTCCCATGCCTTGTGTTGCATTTCTGTGGCTTTTTGTGTTTTCGCTTGTATGAGTACTGTTTGCTTGATTTATTTCAATGCTCGCTGTCATTTACATGTATATTAGCTTGTCCTAGCACCGTTTCAGTTTTCGTCAACATCTCACCGTTGTCACATGCACGAAACTGTTTTACGCGAACGGTCGCCGAATCGGCAACTCGCCTCACCCACATGCATGTTGTTCCATTTTCTGAATCTGTCATTCACCATTTGCATGCATGATCATTCGCTTATGCTTACACTCAGTATCAACATGCATTTGCATTCACATTTGCGTTCAGTTGCTTGTCGGCGAGTTTGGCCAGCGCTAGCTCGGACTCTGCCTCACCAAGAGCCTCACCAAGACAGCATTGCACAATCCTGAGAGGGAAGGCTCTGTTGTCCTCTAGGAAATGCGCATTTTTGCCCTGTGACTATCCCCTAGGACTATTTTGCTCATTTCTGAGGGACAGTGACTGCTGGCCTAGAAAATTGTGCAATGCAATCATTGAGCTTGTAGTCATTGCCAGCTGGAATTGTGCATTGCACAATTCCAGCAATCAGCAGTCAGGCTGCACTGTGCATTGCGCAGTTCTAGCAGCTAGTCAGCCTCATGACAGCCCGGAGTCCCGGACTATGCCTTGCACGGTCTTGGTAGTCAGCCTCCCGACTTCCTGGCCGAAATTGCGTAACCTTCATGATCAGTCACACAGGTATGTTGCAAGTCAATGCTCAAGTTCATTTCGGTTTTCGACTGACAGGTTGCTTGCCATGAGTGTTGCCATGTCTCCAGGTATCACAGGTTTTCATCTACCTCTCAGCAGCACAGGTACAATGGTTCCAGGAGAGCATAGTCGAATACACCATTCAGAGCACACTTGGGGATGCAGTTGATCAAGTGTCTACGAGCTTGCCTACTCACGAAGACATCAAGCTGTTCGTAGACAAGGGCATCAAGATATGACAACAACAACATCATAGTGAGCAACATCATGAACAACAGTTGAAGGCAGCATACCGGATGCAATGAATGCAAGAGGAGGGTTTTTGACAACACGAAGGCGGAACAAAGTTGCAAGATCAAGCAAATCCACTGATAATGAAAGCAACTTTGGAGACTCAGGCTATGAGGTGACGGTGCTACATGAAGATTGCACGAAGACAGAGAATGGAACAAAGAAGGAGTTGCATGTGTTGAAGCAACAACTCAAGGAAGAACATGAAGCTGTAGAGACAAGCAATGAGGTGCAGCAGGAACAAGAACAACAACGGGTGCACCATGCACTTACGGATGGAACTGCGCCCGTACAAGTTAAAGATTCATCCCAACAACTGACACAGAGCAGACATGGTGAACAGTGTTGTTGATCGCATGCAAGGGATTCAGCGACATGCATGCTATTGTGCGCATGCATGCAACCCAACCCATTCAGCACACTCACCAAGGCGAAGACAAGAAGCAAGTCCAACTGGCGCTGAACATGTACTTCGGCAAGTTGATGCGCATGACCACCAGCACACACTTGAAGATCAGCGCGGACGCTATGATCAGTGTGTTTCCGGTTCAATTGCACCTAAGAAGACCATGCACATGATAGCAGACGAGTTGGATGAAGGGGCCGAACCAATGCACCAGTTGCAATGGAGGCAAGAGTTTGCTTCAGCAAGATGTCACCATGAGGTGCATGCACACCATCACGGACGACCAAGCTTGGCATTAACTCACCACCTTCACTATCACAAGCATGTCAAAGAATTGGTCTCATCACAACGGACCGAGTGTCAGTGATGTCTTGCTTAGCTTGCTCAAGCCATGTTGTCTCACATGAGTACATGTGCATTGTAATGTTGAGTCATGTCAAGTGTAAGTCAAGTGTCAATAGTTGGATGTAACAGTCATAGAATAGGTGGAGAGTCATGAGGGTAGTTGAACTGTCACAAAGGGGAATGTCAAGGGACACCCCACCCTTTGCCATAAATAGTCCCTCATAACTCATTATATGGGCTTTTGGTGAGCCAAGCTTCTGATAAGGTTATTTTGGAAAGAGCTTGGACAATATTGTAATGCGCCTTAGCTTCTCCACTGCACGGGGCTGGTTCATCTCTTTGGAGGAGCAGTTAGATGTGGCTCTAATGTTCCACTGTTGGGCCTAACGGGTTTACATGGATGTATTGTATGATGGGAACTTACACTTCTTTATATAATAAGAGCCAACACGTTTTCACACATGTATTTTTTTTGTCGTAAGACTGATCTTTAACCCTTGTAATGCATGTTGCTTTAACCTGTGTTCTACATTTGAACTGATTCATTTGTTGTAATGCATAATCTATTAATGGAAATGTGTTGTTGTGATGTTAACGCTGTCCCGTCTGTGTCGACTGCTTTGTTGGACATCAGATAGACCTTTCACATGAACCTTGCTGTAACAATCGTTGCACTTGTTCGGACTGATCTGTGAGTGTTGTATGTGTTATCTTACCTTGTAAGTTATGACTACCGCATCTGAGTGGACTGCTCCGTCGGAAGCTGTGTATGTTGTGTGTTCCTAGCCGAGTTGGGACTGATCCCTTTCAACCTGGAACTCACCTTCACCCTCATCTCAACCCACCCGTGTTAGAACATCCCATACACCTTCCTTTACTCATTGCAACAGTCACACCCTTGCTACTCACAAAGTTATCTTACTTGCCTCTGTGCGACATCGCGGTCAAGGCATTGCTTTACGACCCACTACTGGGACTCCTAGACCAAACGGTTTGAGGTCTGATTGAGACTTCTTATCGGGGAGAACCCCTTTCATGTTGGCGGGTCCAACACTGTCAACATGTGTTTTATTTTTTATTTTTGCAGGTTGGATCAAGGAATCAAGTAAAGGAAGAGCTAGATCTGGACCCTTGAGGGTAAGATCTAGCCTCTTGAGAATTTTGCAGGGCTATTTACTAAAGGTTTTTTTCAACAAAATTTAGATCCAAGGAAGATTTTTTTTTTTTTAAGACATGGATTTTTCATTTTCGGGCATCCCGAGTTTAGATCTGGCCTCCTCAGCACCTACGTCAGCCTAGTAGTGCCTACGTTAGCTCTTTTTGCCCCAACGTCTTGGTTTAGGGCCATTTTTTGGCCTTGCCATAAGGCTTTGAGGCCTTGGCCTCCTTCTTCTCTTTCTCGGCCCTCTATCCCCTCTGTGGCCCTTTGTCCAACTCCCCTCAACGTCCCTAGCCTCCGTCCTCCTCCGCTGCCCTCTCCTCTCGGCTGACACCCTCCCTCGGCCCCTCCTCTTCCCTTCGACTCCTTCCTCCCTTAAGCTGCAACCCTAAAAGGGCTTGTGGCTGCCTCTTTTGAGGCCTTCCAAGGGTGCTGCAGGCCTTAGGGCTTCAAAACCCCAGGCCATAGCCCCTAGTGGGCCTTCAGGCCCCTCCTTGGCCCAACGACAACCCCTTTTGTTCTTGTCGTGAGGCCTCTTAGGCCTCTTTACCCTAGTCGGATGCCTATTTAAGCCTTTCCCTTCAATTTTAGCCTCTTCCTTGCCCTCTCTTGGCCCTAATTTCCCTTGGTTACCCTCTGAATTTTTTTTAGACTAATTCTTGGTGTGTTTTGCAGATAAATTGGTCCAAAGCTTGTGTTTTCAGGAATCAAGTCCTTGAACAAGATTTTGCATAAGTTGGGCAAGTGAACTTCAAGCCCTAGGGCCTAAGGGTTTGATCTCTAAACCCTAGTTTTATCTCTGTTCTATTACAACAATTAAATCAGTAAGGATTAAGCCCTAAAATCACGTACTAAATTGTCAAAATTGTTAAATCTTGATTTTCATTAATTTTGGCCTCTTGGGCATCTTGGATTTGGCTTAGATGTGATTTTCTGCATAACTGAAAATTCCAGATCTAAAATTTTTGAAGCACATCCTTAATTAGAATAAAAAATTGGAAGTTTTCAATTTTCAGTAAATTTTTGCAATTTTTGGACATTTTGGGCATTGTCTTAGGCATTGATAGTTTTCTGTTCTGTCATTTATCTACTGCTGTAATAAACATATCAGATCTAAAATTTTTTGAGTCATACCCTCTAAAGGCCCTAAAATTGATTTTTTCAAGTTTGGTGAGTTTTACTATTTTTGGGCATTTCAGGGATTGGTGTTGATATCATTTGCTTGATGATCTGTTGGTTAATCTACTGTTGTAGCAAATATTTCTAATCTGAAAATTTACTGAAGAATACATCTTAAGAAGGCTAACATATCTGATTTTTTTTTAAGTTAATAAAGTTATTTGGCACTCGTGCAAATTTTTGTAGCATTGGCAAGTGCAAACATTATTGATTTAGCATTTCCTTCTTGCTGTCGTAACATTAATGAATGCTGAATTTTCTGAAGTGATATTGCTGATTTGACTGTTGAGATCTAACCCTTGTGCGGTTTGCTCTAAGTTTTACAAAAAATTCTTAATTCTTACACTAAAAACACTCCAACATCTAACTCTTTTCTCGTTGTTGATCTAAAGTGGTTTTGAGCATTGGCATTATTGTGATTGGCATCTCATATCTTTGAGGATAAGTTGATCTAATTGGTTAAACATCTAGTGGGAATTTATTGAAGTTTGCACTTGTGTCTTTAAAGCACTTTATCTTGTTCAAGATTATCTTCTCATCATTGTCAAAGTACTCTTGTAATAAGCTGATTCTCACTAAGTACTTAAGTAACTTAAATAATCTTAACTCAAGATAAATTTCACTCATCATCTTGCATTAAGAATCCTAGATCTAGCTTGCATTAATAATTTACCTCCTAGCATAAGCTAGATTGATAGAAATATAGGGCAACCCTTCTCATCTAGCTTGAGGGGCCTCAACAACTCATCGGTGGTTAACACGGTGACCTTGTCTCTGCAGCCCTGGAGGCATTGGGTTATAGGAGCACAACATAAGGTATCGTTAATCAGGCCCTAGCCTGCTTCTTGTTGGCCTCCTTCCCACAACCTACCTTGGAGCCTAGTTTCAAAATAGTTAAGGGAAGGTTACACTTAGACTAGGCATATAATTAAAACTAACCAAGATCACTGAATCACACATAGGTCCTAGGACTTGTATATCATATAGGTTAGTCAGTCATCCCAAGTAGCGGGTATCCATCCAGTCATTTGGTTCCAATTTACTATAAGCAAGAATTTGTGACTCCATGAAGGCACTGGTCTCATACTTTAAAATCTAATCTAACTAATAATCTTGCTTAAATTCAACCAAATGGCTAGGCCACTCATCTGTGTCTCCCAAACAAGTTGGTTTCCAACTTGTTTTCCTTCACCTCATCCCATAGGAACTACCCCCCATAGGCTGCTGTTGGGAGACAACTAGAATGGAGTGGGTGGGGATCAAAGTGACAACACCCGTCCCTAGTGTTGTCGCAGGTGCCTATACAATCCGGGCGACAACAGGATCCCCGATAGGAGGGAGATCACTTAAAATAGATATGCTAGGTATAAGGCACAAAATGATCAAGCTAGAGCTCATTCAAGAGAGAGGCTCAATAATGGTTCAAAGCTTCAAAGAAGCAAAACACTCTAAAAGAAAAGCCCTAGAAAAGAAGGCTTAAGACCTTGGTTTTCGAGATTTTTCAATGGTGATAGGTATTCACAAGTTCAAGGCCTGAGGGAGAGGGTTTCTTACAATGATATTCGACTAAGCCAAGGCTCATGAAACCCTCAAGAAAGTCCTCAAGTGGAGGGGAAAAGAGACTAGGGTTTCCCTCTTGGAGCAATGCCTAGGGCAAGAGATGTTATGGATGAAATTTGAGTGGATCCCCTCCAGATTAGTTAGGTTGCCTAGACCTATCTCTTGATGTTTAGGCTCTCCAATCACCAAAAAGCCTCCTCACTAAAATTTCGCTGCAAAACCTAGATTTTCGCCCTAGCCTTAAAAGGACCAAATTTAAGGAGAAGTTTTTGAGATGATCACCAAAGACTACGACTATTGCCTTTTCCTTTAGGCATATGGAGTCAAGGATGTGACAGATAAACCAAATTTGTCACTAAGGAGGCCGAAATTTGATGGATAGTTATAAGAATTCCTCCACTACTAACATTCATTACATGTGATACGATCAATAACATATGCAATTCTCAACTAGATAGCTTTCAAAATTAATTTTCAACAAATTAGGTCACAAACACGAATAATCTAGAAGCAACAATTCCATACATTAGCCAAATTCAAAATGATAATCTTCAAGACTAGACGCTTATAAGAGAACATGTAGTATATCCATCCATTCACCAAAGAAATAGCTCCGAAGACAATTCAAAATAGCTTCCAAACATCAAAATGCATTTCAAGAATCTCTAATAGCCAAGAAGGAACAAGTGCAAATTCTCTTATGACGTCCGAATTCTCCAAGTGGTTATGATGTGAGAGTCAAATGAGCTCTCTCTTATTTATATTGTTGGAAATACTGAGAGGGGGGGTGAATTAATATTTCTTTTCAATTATTATTTTTACCAATTAGATCACTTATATTTAGAACACAAAATGAACAATAAGAATAAATGCTTTTGTTAATTTCTTCTTTACAATAAATCAAGTACAATATATGTACGGCTCCAACCCTAGATGAAGACACCGATCTTAAATCTCCCAGGCTCCAACCTGTAATATGACAAGCATCGACTTGGACTTCCAAGGCTCCAACCTTGTCAGTTTTGAGGCGCCAACCTCAAGGGCTCCAATCCTATATCCGGTTTAGGCTTCAACCTGGTTTCTTGAGGACTCTGGTCCTCTAGGGCTCCAACCCTATCTTCCAAGGCACCAACCTTGTCTTTTTGAGGTTCCAACCTCTTGGGCTCCAACCCTTAGCTTTACTTCTTCAAGATATATTTGGTTATACTTCACAGCTCCCAATGTCTTCTTTAACGAGCCCTGTCAATCTTCAACTATCCCTTCACTTTAGTCTCCATGTCTTGTCATCAATGACAACCTTGTTCTTCACATGAAGGTGTCACCACTGCTCTTCATGTTACCCAAACAAAACTTCTTCAAGGTCACCTCATGATGTCTTCAATGTATCATGGCCTTCAACAATCTCCACAAATCTTCAATATGTTGCTTCACAAAGGTTTCCAACTTTGCCCTATTCTGTTCTCAAGAGAAGACTTCAACAAGCTCTATTTGTCCAATCCCAATAAATCAACACTTTGACCACGACAACTATGACAACTTCAACCACGACAGCGTCAACCATGACAACTACGACAACTTTGACGATGACAACTATGACAGCTTCAACCATGGCAACTACGACAACTTCGACCACGGTAGTTTCAACCACGACAACTACAACATCGTCAACTACAGTAGCTGCGACAACTTCAACCAAGGAAACTACAACAACTTTGACCACGGTGGCTTCAACCACAACAACTATGACAACTTCAACTACGACAACTGCGACCACGACAACTATGGCAGCTTCGACCACGACAACTACGGCAACGTCGACCATGGTAGGTTCAACCACGACAACTACAGCAGCTTCAACTACGGCAACTTGACCACGACAACTATGACAACTTCGACCACGGTAACTTCAACCATAGCAACTACGACAACTTCAACTACGACAATTGCGACCACCGTAGCTACGACAACTACGACAGCTTCGACCACGACAACTACGACAACTTTGACCATGATAGGTTCAACCATAGCAACTACAACAACTTCAACTATGACAGCTACGACAACTTCGACCATGACTTCCTTAAAAAGCTGCTCAAATAGTAAATTTCAATGTCCTCCTTGGCCTCTTATTTGCTCCTGTAATTCTTGTCCAAATTTTGTGCTCAATCTCAGAAAGGATCACCGAAATTTGATGGCTAGAATGAGGAGACAGGCTTATATTTATATTGGTTTTGCGTTAAGGTGAGGAGATACGTCACTTGAATGAGAGGCTAGGTTGCATGAGTTGGCTCATGTCAGTTTGCATTAAAATATATATTTCTCAACTTAAAAATTCATTCTCTTAGCAACCACTGGGAGTTTCGGGGAAAGTAAGGGTTCATTAGAAAGAGGAAAAAATCCTCTTTAAGATGGTCTAGGTCCCATTGAGAAAAGATGCCTCTAAGGTGGAAAAATAATTTTTCTTTGTGACTGTCCTTAAATTTTATGCATAAAAAGTTTGGGACAACATGAAGAATGTTTGGGACAATATGGCTTCTCCATTGTTTAGCGTCTTCATTATCATAAGATCATGTAGGACATCCATGTCATCATGATAGTATCCAACAATGAGTGTATCATCCCGTGTCATCATATAATGGTGCAGTGATATGTCATAGGCAACATCATTAAGAAAGTTCCAAGGTAGTCTTCCAACCATCAAATGAGATCTTCCACGCCATCATCTAGTCTTCCAACCATGTTACCAAGACCTCATCAAGTGTAGTCCTCCATATGTCATCAAGGGTTAAGGTCTAGATCATTAAATAAGGCACGTGATTGGCATTTGGCACTTGGCACTTCTTAAGACTTCTTCATTAGTGGCTTGACATTTTAATTAATGGCATCCTTGTCAAACAAGAGTCATGACATCATCATCTGGAACCAGGCATCTCAAGAATATTTTCCATCTCAGCCAATGCCATATTGACATCAATGACAACCTTGATTAACATATACATGTCTTATGATCTCTAATTTAGTCTAAAATCCCCTCTTAGTTGTAAAATGACCGACAAAACTAATTGAGGCTACAAGCCAACCTCATAGCCAATGCAAAACATAAGAATAAGCCCACAAAGGAGGCCAAAATTTTGACGTCATGCCTGTGTAGGACCTTTTAGGGTAAGCATTGGGCTTCTCCAGTGCCAAGCTGAGTTAAGGTGGCTCCAAAAATCATCCTCTAGTGGTTGGCCCCTAGATCTTTCTACAAATCATCGTGTTGACCCCATTTTTGTGTTTGGGGTACCAAATGGGTCTCATGCCTAGTTTTAAAAACTGGTCTGATCGAATCGAAAATTGGTCAAACCGGCCCAACAATCCAATTGGTTGGTTGGTCAAGAGCAATTGGGTACCAAATCGGCCGATTTTGATACCAAACCGGTCGGTTCAGCTGATTTGGTACCTGTTCGACCGATTTTTGTAAAAAATTGACCAGTTAGGAAGCCATATGGTTGGGCATGTTGATGGGACTCCTAGGTGGTTTTTAGTAAAGCATGGTAGGTTCCCTTCTAAATCTGGCCCCTAAGCTTATAAAAGGATGCCTAAGCTACCATTTTCCTCACACATTTGATTTCTAGTGTTTGTGTGCATATGAGAGCTTGGGCAATTCTACAACAACATTGAGTTTTGGAGCAACAACAAGTTTGGAGGTTCTTTGTCTTCTTAGAGTTAGTTTGGAGTTGTCTAGTGGAGTTGCGGGCGTTGATCCCAATGTGGATCTCGTAGTTGAACCAAGAGTTGAAGGAAGTGAACCAACAAGACCAAGCATGTGACATGGGACTCGTGAGCAAAGAAATAGTCATGTAAGTTGGCAAACTCTTGCTTCTAGTTTTGCTAGGCCTAGTGTTGTTGCTCATGCTACTACTAGTACTGATATTGAGTCTAGAGAGGAGTTTGAGGAGTCCTCAAACTCTGAGCTAGATGATGTTTATGTAGCTCCTGGTGATGATCCCATGTATAGTAGTGGTGATGAGTTTGATGAGTGATCATGTCGATTAGTGATTTGTAGTAGGCTAGTGGCCTAGTAGCTTGAGTTGTAACATTGTTTTTGGACTCTGGATGCCATATTGAGCCTCATTGTAGTAGTGTTTTTGGACTCTAAAGGCCATTTAGAGCCTCATTGGTTATGTATTTTGTTAATGATTGCATTGATATGTGTTGCACTCGGTGCCATTTTGTTATATGCACTTTTACATGGCATACAAATGAGAATACATTCCATTTTTTGTCTCTAATGGTTTGGAATCATGGTTTGTAATCTTAAAGATAATTTTTTTCATTAAAATTAATAATTTTATGTATTTTTCCAATTCCGGTTTATTGAATCCAATTTGATCTATTTTCGGTTCGAATCATAGTTAGATAGGCGTCTGGTTCAAAACCCGGTTCTGGTTTTTAAAACTATGGTCTCATGTAAGTTTGCTTGGTAGTGAGAGTGGAAGTGAGGAGTGGGGAGCGACATTTTCAAAAGCTCCCGGGTTGGGAACGATTTTTATATAATATATATATTTTTATATATTTTGATGCATATATGTCAACAAAAGCATGTAGAATGATGGATTAGTGATAACAAACATAAAAACATGGATTAAACGATATAACATCATTCATTTAGTAGTTATAATATTCATCAACCATAGGTCCACAAACTACAAGTTCTCTTTTATATAGCATGTAAGAGTGCACATAACCAAAATAAGATTGAGTGCATCCATCTATGAACTGGAAATTTATTAACAAATAGGCTTTATATGGCCTCTAGCATCCAAAAAAATCATGCTACTACAAATATCTACATATCATCAAAATCATTGCCTATCTTGGGATCTTTGTCATTAATATCACCCTCTAAGCATTAACATAAGATATAAAAAATGTAGCATGTCAAATCAAGATTTTGTTTGAGTGATGGGTACATTTTTAGTAGGGTCATGATAGAGGAGTTTGACAACCAATGTCTCTAACATCAAGGTACATAGAGGGCTTGGTGCTCTTGATTAAATACAAGTTCCATACCCGAGTCCATGACAAAATCCAATGGAAACATTGCTATTCCCCCAATCCTGAAATCCTTAAAAATTGACAAGTCTGCTAAATCTTGAGTGAGATCTAAAATTCTACTTTCTCCTTATGAAATCCAATGAGGTTGGAAGTTGGAACCACTCTCAAACATCTTGAGTCATTTCATGGTAATGTTCAAAATTTAAGTAAAAGGATGTAAATGAAAGACAAAGAAGAATTGTCACATTCTTAAACATTAACATGAATTGCATATCAATACTAGGGCCATAGGCTTGAATATTAGGCTGCCCCACTAAAAAATTCTTGTTTCTAGTCTTCAATTGCTCCCTCTATTGCTCTTGAATTGGCAAGGAGCGCAATTTTTTTTAGGGATCATGCTCCTAGGGTCATTCCTGATGCGCTCCTACCCGGAGTGCGCTTCGAGAGCGAATTTGAGGGAGGGGCACTCCCCCACAACCCTAGTCTCATGGGTCTCCTCATGATAGAATAAGCTAGTTCTGCTCCAACGTTTACGACTCAAAGTATGGTGCTACCCCTCTAATGTCTCAAGGGGTGAGACAAACATCATCTGGGCATCCAATCAACGACCACAACTTATATGTACTGCTAAGCCAGTTGGCGGTACCTTGGTCCAAGTGCATCATCTCATGAAAAATGCGGGGCAAAGTGCTGACTGTTGGGGTGCTGTAGGTGCCCTTGGAATGGGGTAATGTTTTGCAAGTGATACGAGTCCCATGGGGCTCTCAACGCTTCACCTATAGGGTGTCATATGCTCCTTTAGTGGACTTGGTGTGAAAAATTGGAAGCCCAAATTTCTACTGCAGCAACTAATTAAGTTCCTTCTATCTGTTAATTACTGAACAAATTATCTACTGCTTCCTACAACAAATATCAAAAGTAATAGAGTGCAACCTTCACCAATTGAAATTATATGCGGAAACAAGAAATTGAGGAAGAAAGAAATACACAACACATTACACCGTCATTTTGGACAAATGTCCCCGGAAAAACCCAATGCAGGAAAACTGGTGCAGCAACTGAGAGTTTGTATTATTAAGCAGTAGTTTTCTGAATACAATCTTTGGATGCCTAGCTGGTTATCCAATACAGAGAATATGACTGACAAAGAGATGAGTGAGATATACCTCATACTATCACTGGAGGACCTGCTAGATCTAGCCACAGAATGGCTAGTCACTTGTTACCTCTGCGCAACCTCTGAGAAATCACTGTGTAGGCCCAATGTCATAGCTTATGGGGATTGCGTCACTCCTTCTGTTGATTGATTTGCCTCTGAGACTTAGATTTTCGCCCTCTCGGTCTCACACCTCGACTTCCCGCTTTAGAACTCAACCTCTCCAGCAAAAACAGATCTCCTCTTAGGCTCTACGCTCTTTCTGCGTCAGCCTATGCTACCCAACGTGGCCTCGATGCTGCCTCTTCTGGATCTCTCTCTGCTTCCTCTACGATGTATTCCCAGATCAGGAAACTCTCCAACCGGAACTATCCCTTCCCCTCACTGCAAGAAATCACTTCATTCTTCTCTCTAGCAACTGTTGTGTTGCCCTCTTTGAGAAATTCGATCTCTTGATCTCTCATTGATGTATTTTCCAAATTCCCATCAAGCCTCCTCTTATAATATTCTCATTGAGAACCAACGACCTAGATTAGATTGTAATTAATGTCTAAGATCATTTTGGCTTGATCCTTGTCTTCTTCTAGAAGTTTCACCCACAGTTTGATTAATACCCTTTAATTATTTTAATTTCCTAAGTTTAGACTTAGGCACCCATTAAAAATAATTAATTATTTTAATAAAACTGTCTACGGGTGGAATTTCCCAAAACGATTTCTAGGTATTGTGGAATATATGTTTCCAAGCCTTCTTGCAAAATTTGAGGCTTCGAGCACATCCGATGCTACCATAAATCAACACTCCCTCTTAGCGAGGAATGTGCTGTAGTAATGCAGCCTGTTGAGGCATCACTCTGACTTTGAAACATCTCCCTCTGCGCTGCTGATGTCTGACATCGCTGCCCACCAACTACTGCGCAAATGTTGCATCTGTACCGCTGTTGACACTGCCATTGCCAACACTACATCTGTACTGCAACCCTCATAAGTTCTGCATCTGTACTGCTACTGGCATTGCCACTGCCAACACTACATCTGCACTGCAATGTTCTCCAACTGCTGTTGTTGCTGCATCAACAACGAAAAAACATCCAAAATTACTGAACAGGTGTTCAACATGATGCATCAGTTGTTGGAGTTCTGATTGGTGTTATTCTCTATGTTGACTCTTTGAAGCCTCTGCGTTGCTGCTGACTCTACACTCTGCCAACTGCATTGCTGCAAACTCTGCTTTGTGCTGCGTTGCTCTCTATGAGAAATTCGATCTTTTGATCTCTCACTAATGTATTTTCCAAATGCCCATCAAGCCTCCTCTTATAATCTTCTTGTTGAGAACCAATGGCCTAGATTAGATTCTAACCAATGGCTCAGATCATTTTGTCTTGATCCTTGTCTTCTTCTAGAAGTTTCACCCACAATTTGATTAATACCCTTTAATTATTTTAATTTCCTCAGTTTAGATTTAGGTACCCATTAAAAATAAATAATTATTTCAGTAAAACTGTCTCCAGCGGAATTTCCCAAAACGTTTTCTGGGTATTATGGAATACATGTGTCCAATCCGCCCTGCAAATTTTGAGGCTTCGAGCACATCCAATGCTACCAGAAATCAACACTCCCTCTTAGCGAGGAATGTGCTCTAGTAATGCAACCTGCTGAAGCATCACTCTGACTCTGAAACATCTTTCTTTGCGCTGCTGATGTCTGACATCACTGCCCACCAACTAATGCATAATTACTGCATCTGTACTGCTGTTGACACTGCCACTCCCAACGCTACATCTGTACTGCAACCCTCATAAGTTCTGCATCTATGCTGCTGTTGGCATTGGCAATGCCAACACTGCATCTGCACTGCGATGTTCTTTAACTATTGCTGCTACTGCATCAACAACGGAAAAGCATCCAAAATTACTGAACAAGTGTTCAACATGATGCATCTGTTGTTGGAGTTCTAATTGCTGTTATTCTCTGTGTTGACTCTTTGAAGTCTCTGCATTGCTGCTGACTCTGCACTGTGCCAACTGCGTTGCTGTCAACTCTACTCTGCATTGCTCAGTATCTAGCGCTCCTAGCCTCTACAACTGTGACTCCAAAACTCCTCTGCACCAACTGACACTGGTCCATCCTATTACTTCTGATCTGGGCTCCCATAGAATGGTATTGATCCAAGAGGTGGACTCCTCAAGGATCCTGTCCATCTGCAGTTCTTTCGAACTACAACTCTAGATCACCCCACCTCTCCCCTAGAGGTATCTGGGCAACCATGGCAAACTCTTCCTCGATCTTTGCAGATGCAGCCTTCAGATCATGCTTCTCGTACTTGTCCTTCTTCTTGAGAGGACACTGTATAACGTCGTGACCAAGTTCACCACACTGGAAGCACTTGATCTTCGAAACATCTTTCTTTTTCTTTTGCTGCTCCTGCTACCCCTTAGATGCAAGAGCTTCATTTTCATCCTCCTCTTTTGGCTTCATTCCACTGCTGCTCCTGCTACTATCAAGTTTGCCCACATTCCTTTCCAATCCGGCAATCTCTCTCTGTCTGGGATACTCTGCACAAACACTTGCCATTCTTCTGAAATTGAATTCAGGGCCAACATCACCATCTCGGTAGGTTGAGGTGTTGACCCCATAGCTGCCAACAAGTCTCGAATTTCCTGACGCTTTGCTAGGAACAGATCAATGCGTTCCCCCTTCTGCATCTGTGTGGATCTCATCTTCTGCTTCAAGTACATCTTCCTCTACTCGGAAGTACATCTTTATATAGCATGGCCAAAGCTTCTCACATCTGCCGAGTAGTATCCTTGCCGGCAATGTTACAGACTACATGATCCCTCCGTCGAGGATCAACCTTTTGGCCTTCGTCATCTCGACCTTGTACTTCTTGAGCGGATTTGGATTGGCGGGTACAACTACCACACTGTCGACATAGGCTTTGAGATCATGCTCATCTAGAAGGCATGAGATCCTTGCCTTCCAGATCACATAGTTGGATGCACCTTCCAACTGATCTTGATCTTGCAACCCATGAGCTGCCATCTTTTCCAGTGGAATTTCGAACTGCCTCCTCTCTCCTCTGTGTTGCTGCTGGGCTGGCCTACACACTTTCTATTAGAGTTAGTAGATCTTCTGCTCCCTGCTGCTACTCATCAAATGAGAATTCAGATTTCTTGGCTGGAAGTCCTTTGAGGAAGAATTCCCTCATCAGTGTCTCTCTTCTTCCTTTTGACATTTTTCTTCCCCAATAACTGCTACAGAAAACTACGTCTCACTAGAAACCTCCTCTTTGCTGATTCTTCTGCGCTGCTCCCTCTGACACCGACAAACTTCGATATGGAAGTCTTACCTCTCTGTCGACTCACTTAGACAGAGATCTTCCTCAAAAATTTTTCCCTCCTGGCTTGGACTACGCAATCCCTCTAGGGATTGATTTGTTGCCTATGCAACACTTTGACTTCAAGCCTTCTCTTCAGCATTTGGCTTTTCGGCTTTGCTCTCTTGCTTCACCTGCAACTCTGATAGCATGTGAAAATTTGGAAGCCCAAATTTCTACTGCAACAACTGATTAAGTTCATTTTATTTGTTAATTTCTGAACAAATTATTTACTACTTGCTACAACAAATACCGAAACTAATACACTGCAGCCTTCACCAATAAAAACTATATGCAAAAACAAGAAACTGAGCAAGAAAGAAATACACAATACATTACATTGTTATTGTTGGACAAATGTCCCCGGAAAAACCCAATGCAGGAAAACTGGTGCAGCAACTGAGGGTTTGTATTACTAAGAAGTAGTTTACTGAATACAATCTTGATTCCTTGCTGGCTATCCAATATAGAGAATATGACTAATAGAGAGATGAGTGAGATATAACTCAGACTATCACCGGAGATCTTGACTTATCCTTCCATAGAATGGCTTGTCCCTTGCTGACTCTGCGCAGCGTTTGCACAATCACTGCGTAGGCCCTGCGTCATAGCTTTCGGGGACTGTTTCACTCCTTCTACTGATCGATTTGCCTCTGAGACTTTGATTTCTGCCCTCCCAGTCTCATACCCCAGCTTCCGGCTTCAAAACTCGACCTCTCCAGCAAAATACGAATATCCTCTTTGGCTATGCACTGCTTTTGCTTCAACCCACGCTGCCTCTTCTAGATCTCTCTCTGCCTCCTTTGTGATGTATTCCTGGATCAGGAAACTCTCCAACTGGAACTATCCTTGCCCCTCACTGCAAGAAATCACTTCGATCTTCTCTCTAGCAACTGCTGCGCTGCCCTCTCTGAGAAATTGGATCTCTTGGTCTCTCATTGATGTATTTTCCAAATGCTCATCAAGCCTCCTCTTATAATCTTCTCGTTGAGAACCAACGACCCAGATTAGATTCTAATCAATGGCTGTGATAATTTTGGCTTGATCCTTGTCTTCTAGAAGTTTCACCCATAGTTTGATTAATACTCTTTAATTATTTTAATTTCCTAAGTTTAGACTTAGGCACCCTTTAAAAGTAATTAATTATTTTAATAAAACTGTCTCTAGGTGTAATTTCCCAAAACGATTTCTAGATATTGTGGAATACACGTGTCCAAGCTTCCCTGTAAATTTTGAGGCTTAGATCACATCCGATGCTACCAAAAATCAACACTTCCTTTTAACGAGGAATGTGCTCTAGTAATGCAACCTGTTGAAGCATCACTCTGACTCTGAAAAATCTCCCTCTGCGCTGCTGATGTCTGACATCGCTGCCTACCAGCTACTGCATAAATGTTGCATCTATACTGCTACTGACACAACCACTGCCAACACTACATTTGTATGACAACCCTCCTAAGTTTTGCATCTGTGCCGCTATTGGCATTGCCACTGCCAACATTGCATCTGCACTGCAACGTTCTCCAACTGCTGTTGCTACTGCATCAACAACGGAACGGCATCCAAAATTACTGAACAGGTGTTCAACATGATGCATCTGTTGTTGGAGTTATGGCGGCTATTATTCTTCTCGCTGACCCTTTGAAGCCTCTGCGTTGCTGCTGACTCTGCATTGTGCCAACTGTATTGCTGCCAATTCTGCTCTGCGCTGCTCAGTGTCTGGCACTCCTAGCCACTGCAAACTGTGACTCTGACACTCCTCTGCACCAACTGACACTGGTCCATCCTGCTACTTCTGATCTGGGCTCCTGTGGCAAGGTATTGATCCAAGAGGTGGACTCCTCAAGGATCTTGCCCATTTGCAGTTCTTTCGAACTACAGTTCTAGCTCACCCCACCTCTCCCTTGGAGGTATTTGGGCAACCAAGGCAAACTCTTTCTCGATCTTTGCAGATGCAGCCTTCGGATCAAGCTTCTCGTCCTTCTCCTTATTGTTGAGAGGACACCATGTTGCATAGTGACCAAGTTCACCACACCAGAAGCACTTGATCTTCGAAACATCTTTCTTTTATCTTCCGCTACTCCTGCTGCCCCTTAGATGCAAGAGTTGCATTTTCTTCCTCCTCTTTTGTTTTCGTTCCACTGCTGCTGTTGCTACTATCAAGTTTGCACTTGACTAAGTCTCTCCTCATCTCTTCCTGCTGAAGAGCAGCCCACATTCCTTCCCATTCTGGCAATCTCTTTCTGCCCAGGATACTCTGGACAAACACTTGCCATTCTTCTTACACAGAATTCAGGGCCAGCCTCACCATCTCGGTAGGCTGAGGTGTTGACCCCACAACTACTAATGAGTCTTGAATTTTTTGAAGCTTCGTTAGGAATGGATCAATGTGTTCCCCCTTCTGCATCTGCGTGGATCTCATCTTTTGCTCGAAGTAAATCTTCCTCTTCTCAGAAGATCCTTTGTATAGCGTGGCCAAAGCTTCCCACATCTGCCGAGTAGTATCCTTACCGACAATGTTACACACTACATGACCCCTCACTTCATAGATGATCAACCTTTTGGCCTTTGTCATCTCGACCTTGTACTTCTTGAATGGATCTGGATCCGCGGGTACAACTACCACACTGTCGAGATAGGTTTTGAGATCGTGCTCATCCAGAAGGCATGAGATCCTTGCCTTCCAGATCACATAGTTGGATGCACCATCCATTCGATGCTGATCTCGCAACCCATGAGCTGCCATCTGTGCTAGCGAAATGTCGAATTACCTCCTCTCTCCTCTGTGCTGCTGCTAGGCTCACCTATGCACTGTCTATTAGAGTTAGTAGATCTACTTCTCCTTGCTGTTGCTCAGCAAATGAGAATTCAAACTTCTTAGTTGGAAGTGTTATGAGGAAGAATTCCCTCAACATTGTCTCTTCTTCCTTCTGACGTTTTTCTTCCCCAACACATGTTGCAGAAAACTACGTCTCACCAGAAACCTCCTCTTTGCTGAAGCTTCTGCGTTGCTCCCTCTGACATTGGGAAACTTCGATTTGGAAGTCTTACCTCTCTGTCGACTCACTTAGAGAGAGATCTTCCTCGAAAATTTTGCATTCCTGGCCTGGATTATGCAATCCCTCTGGGGATTTAATTTGTTGCCTATGCAACACTTCAACTTCCCTCCTTGTTGGGCTTTTCGGCTCTGCTCTCTTGCTTCACTTGCAGCTCTGATATCATGAGAAAATTTGGAAGCCCAAATTTCTACTGCAACAATTGATTAAGTGCCTTCTATTTTTTAATTACTGAACACATTATTTACTGCTTCCTACAAAAAATATCGAAACTAATACACTGCATCCTTCACCAATTACAGTTATATGTAGAAACAAGAAACTGAGCAAGAAAGAAATACACAAGACATTACATCGTTATTTTTGGACAAATGTCCTTGAAAAACCCAGTGCAGGAAAACTGGTGCAGTAGCTGAGGGTTTGTATTATTAAGCAGTAGTTTTCTGAATACAATCTTTGGATGCCTTGTTGGCTATCCAATACAGAGAATATCACTGACAGAGAGATGAGTGAGATATACCTCAGACTATCACTAGAGATCCTGACTGATCTAACCACGAAATGGCTAGTCCGTTGCTACCTTTGCGCAGCCTCTGCGCAATCACTGCATCACAGCTTCTAGGGACTACGTGTTAATTTTAGGCAAAAATGGTATGTTCTATGCTTTAGAGCAATTTTACTTCAATTTCTTTATAAGCCCAATATCAATATTCAATTTCGCAATCACATCAACATGACAGTAAAATGCAGATAGATCATAAGACAGTAAAATGCAGATAGAACATAAACATAAACAATAGAAGACAAGCCAAGAGAAGAGGACACAAGATGTGGCATCAACTAGGGACAAACCCTAATGTGGGGAGAAACCCTTGATCAATTCTTCTTATAGTCTTCAATAGTTCCGCAGAGAGAGAGTACAATTTACAAATCTGATAATTTATAACTGTAGCAAAAGAGCCCTAACCAGAAAAGTCAACGTTGGTCAACATGGTAGATTTGACCTACAACAAATTGGTCAAGTTCAGTCAACTTCGACCTACAAACAACAAGATGAATCAGCCTTCAAAAGAATCCGAAATCAAACCAGTCAAAATTTGGTCAAATAGTCAACCTGCGGTTTGTTGACCACTACGTGTCAACTTCCCATAACAGTACACTCCCTTTTCTTCACAAAAGGGATAGCGCTTGATTGATGTGTCCGTGGCATTCGACAGTCATCGTCGACTTTATCATATTATGTAGTAAACCTAGTCTGCATGTGTAAATTGTAAATAGTCTTAGCAGAGTTGAGTCATGTATGTAAATTGCCTAGGTGGACCTAATTTTCTAGTGATAATCTACGTTCTGGAAGGTTTTTTGTCTCACCGATCCATGATCGGCAAATTTTTCCTTCAACCTGACCCCAAAGCTGGAATGAATTTTGTCATTAGAGTCTTAGAGGAATCCTAGTGTGTTAAACTGCTAGATTATATTTGGTCGCAGGACTGGGTGGTCTATGAGGGTCTATGTCAAAGGAGTTTTCCCCCTTGAGATGTAAAATTGTAAAAGTCATGATGTAAAGTGTCTTGAGGGTTAGGAAATGTTTTAATCCCCTCATAAGTCCTAAGTCCTAGGTCCTAGATGATTTTTCCAAAGGCTAAGTTCGAGGATCCAAAAATAGAAATCAAAGAATTAAGAAAATTAAAAAATCAAATAATAGATAAAAATAATATACTAAAGTTAAAATAATAATTAAAAAAAATAAAAATAAAAAATAAAAAACAACTAAAAAAATGAAAAATAAAATAAATAAATTAAAAAATAATAAAAAAAGTAAAATAAAATAAAAATTTAAAAAAATAATAAAATAATAATAAGTCAAATTTTTGAGTAAATAAATGCAGAATTTAATTTTTTAATATATTAAAATGCATTTAAAAATTTGACGGATGAGATTAAAAGATATCTTGATCCTCATCGATGGTCGAGATTAGTTTGACATGGATCACTTAAACTAGCCGTTGGGATTTTTTTCTTTAAATAGGGTGCCAGGGGTCATTTGAGATCAGAGTTTAGATCTGAGAGTCTGATGCTAAAGAAAGCTCTCTTGTAGTCATTTTTTTTGCGCAATAAAGAAAGACTTTGGGGTTAAAAATCTTGTTGGTGTTACTCTTCTGAAAGTGCTGTAAGATGATTTATGTTTCTGTATAATTTTATTTTCATCCATTGGTTTTAGCTTGATGAAGATTGATTCAGGCACAGGTATCTTGTCTGACCTCTGGGGTTTGAATGATAGTTTAGATTATGAAATATAATGGCAGGTATCTCCATTTGATCTGGATTTTACTATTATTTTCTCCCTCTATGTTAATGGTTGATTTTAAGCTGTGCAGGAAATCCTTTTTTTTAGATTACCGGACATTAGGGGAAGTTCTCGGCTGAACCAACCAACTCCCGGATTATGTTTTCTGAAAGAGCTCAGCTAGTTTTTAATCCCAGGCTTATCATCTGAAATTTTTTTTAATGAATGCATGAAGGGTTTTCTGAAGTATCTCACATTAAAATTTAAATTCTAAAAATATTTATGTGGCATAACGAGAAATCTGGCTATTTTAGAGTCTGCAGTTTGTGAATATTGTAATTATCTAGTTAGGGTTTTCAGTTTTGTTTCTTGCACATATTATCTTTGGGTGTTCAGTTTTGCCATTACAGGTTGCAGGTTACAGGTCTGAGGAGAAATTTTTGTTTGAAGCCAGATCTAGGCCCTGGAGGGTAAGATCTGGCCTCAGGATTAGTTCTTGTAGGTTTTTTGCTGAAGAAATTCGAGATTATCCAAGCTATCTGTTTACTGGGGTTTCATTTAAAATTGCTTTCCAAAAATATCAACCAGCAATCTTGCATTCCAAGGGTTTTAGAATCATTCATTTTTAGATCTAATTTTTCTTTTTTTATGAGGGTTTCAAGAAATCTGAAGGAGAGCGAGTTAAAATTTTTTGTCAAGATTTCTGGAAAGTATTTAGAGCTCCTCTCACTCTGCTGCAAATCAAATCCCTGTCTCCTCACAGCTCCATTTCCGCATTTCTCTTCAGCATTACTTCCTGCGGATTCCTTCCATGATGCTCCAAAACCTGCAAACAAAACAAAAAACAAAAAAAAAAAAATATCTTAAAATTAAAAAATTAAAAAATATTTTGAAAAAGCTTAATAAAAAGAAAAATTGAAAATTCATTTTTTATCGTCCATTTTTCTATAGCTAAACGCACTTAAAATGTTTATTTACAAGTTGTCTATATGAAAGTGGTAGCTGGTCAGCATTTAAATTTTATGGTCATTTAAAGCATTTAATTTTTCTTGAAATTGTTGGATCATTTAAAGGGGTTGTGCATTTGTTGAAAATCTTACATCGCTTGGGTTATTTGATGATAAATGATTGTTCTACATGGTTTATATTTCTGCAATATTCAATAAATAATCATTTAATCATTAGCTCCTTAAGGCACTGGTCTATTAACTTAATAAAAAATCAATTAAGTGCTTGTTTCCCCTCATGTCTCCCAACCCAACTGGTCCACAGTTGGTCATCCATTGTCTCATAGGGTCTACTCCCCTTAGCCGCGGGAGACAGGCTTAAACAGATAGATCAGGGATCAGGGTGACAGCCCCTGGTCTGAGCGTTGTCGTGACAATCTGTGCGACAACATTTTTTGGCGCCGTTGCCGGGGATACTTTATTCTCGGTGTTTCAACGACTTTTTATCATTCATCGTTCATCTTTCTATCATTCGTTTGAGCCAGCAACGCCAACATTTTTCGGCGCCGTTGCCGGTGAGATTTTTTCTGTCCCTGGCGTTTCAATGACATTCATCTTCTCATCATTCTTCCATCTTTCTCATTTCTCATTTGAGCTGGCAGATTCAACATTTTTTGGCATCAAAGGATCTTTTTATCGCCTTATCTTTCATCATATCAGCGACTACTCTTCAGTTCGTTTCTTGTTTGGGTGGCGACTCCATTTCTTTTCATTTATTTTTCCCAAACAAGAAGCCTCTCTCATATCAGCTTGTTGGTTGCTTTTTGGATCCTAGAATTTGACTCATTGTTCAAGTGGCGACTCCACTTCTTTCATTTATTAATTTTCTTGATCAGAGATCTCGTTTTATCATCCATTTGGTCCCTTGTTATTCATCATGGATTATTCGTTTAAACCATGTCATTGTACTGATAATCTCCATGATTTTTCGAAGGTGGCCATTTCTAAATTACCTGTGTTCTCGGGTGGTGATTTAGTCGCTGTAAAAAGGCATCTAGGCTTGTTTACTCGTATAATGATCATATATTGTGGACCCCCTCAGTATAATCATGAAGATGTCAAAATGCGTCTTTTTGTCTTTTCTTTAGAGGGTGATGCTTTGAATTGGTTTAATAATTGTCCTGAAGATTCTTTCACTTCTTTACAAGTCATTGTCAATGCTTTTAAAGATAGATATGGTTATCCAGATAGCTCGCCTTGTGCCCCTAAAATTGTGCAACAGAATGAAAGTAATCTTATAAAAGGTCCAGCTGCCGGTGAAAGATTCCAAGACAATTTTTCATATCAGAATGTGCAATCCACCTGTACCATTGCAGATCAAATTCATGATAATGGAAAAGCAGGGACAAATGACAATGAAAAGGAAGATCAAAAGCAAATTATACAAGAACTAATGTTGCTGGTAAAAAATATGGAGATCA
>APFE031702518.1:41186-62852 GCA_000404065.3 Pinus taeda
ATGATGTGAGAACTTTATGCACCCACCTGGAAAAACGTAATAGGGAGATGGAGATCATGCAAAATCAACATGCTAAGGAAATTGAGGGCATGAAGATTAATCATGACGCATAAATTAGTTTTATGCAAAGCAAGTTATCAGGCTTAGAGGAAAATATGACGACCATGAAATCTAATCATGATAGGGAAATTAATTCTATGCAAAACAAGTTATTAACTATGGATGAAGAAATGACTATCATGACGTTCGATCATAATAATCAGTTGGCTGCCGTGCAAGCAAATCATAAGGAAGAGATAAACTCCATGCAGTATTGCTTGATGACCATAAAGGAAAAGAACGATAAAGTAATAAAAGATATGGAAGAAAACCATGCCAGGGAAATCAGTGCTATGAAGGTTGAACACTCTAGTCAGATAGATGCCATTAAAATACAGGTTCAGAAAATTCAACAATGGTCAGAGGATGAAAGAAACCAGGGAACATCAATAAATCAGGAGCCTCCTTATCTGTTGCAACAAACTCCATCTTATTATGAGGTCCTTTGTTCCATTGAAAAGTGGATAATTGAAGGTGACTTGGATAAAAGAAAAATTAATAATCAGATTCATCCACCAGTCATAGAAGATCAAGTTATAACTCATGGCACCTGTGAGATTGATCCATCATCCTTTACAGGGCAGATGCAGAACGAAGAAAGACATGTCACGCATATCTTACATACTTCATCTGAGAGCTTTGAAGCAGAAAGTTCTTTGTCATCAGTGATACAGCCTGCCAGGAAGAAAAAGCGCAAAAGAAAGAGAACGAGAAGAAGATTTGATGCATCAGACGGCCGCGAGCAGCTTGATTTTCGGATAGGAAAAATTCCTACCATATGCAGTATTGGACATGGTACATCCGACAAGCAGCCAATAGATTTGCCTGAAAGCAGGCAAATGCTCAGTAGACACTATATTGAACACATCTGATGCCATGGGGCATCCTTTGTATTGTATTTCTAACCCTACTCATTGTTTTTCAGCATTTTCATTTCTGTTTTAGGATTAGATTTACTTTTTCATGTTGTTAGACTACTTAATAAATGAAGAGCTTATATCTTTCATGTGCTTAATGTTATATGATGATTCTTGAATGGACGCTATTTCTTTCTGTTGTGTGTTGCGTGGATGCAGATTCTGGATTCTCACATTCTTGCAGTGCAGCGACGTGTCCCCAAGTAGAGCCAAATGTTGACCACTACGTGTCAACTTCCCATAACAGTACACCCCCTTTTCTTCACAAAAGGGATAGCGCTTGATTGATGTGTCCGTGGCATTCGACAGTCGTCGTCGACTTTATCATATGCTGTTGTAAACCCAGTCTGCATGTGTAAATTGTAAATAGTCTTAGGAGAGTTGAGTCATGTATGTAAATTGCCTAGGTGGACCTAATTTTCTAGTGATAATCTATGTTTCGAAAGGTTTTTTGTCTCACCAATCCATGATCGCAGAGTTTTCCTTCAACCTGACCCCAAAGCCGGAATGAATTTTGTCATTAGAGTCTTAGAGGAATCCTAGTGTGTTAAACTGCTAGATTTATTTGGTCGCAGAACTGGTGGTCTATGGAGGGTCTATGTCAAGGGGTTTCCCCCTTGAGATTAAAATTTGAAAAGTCATGAGTAATGTGTCTTGAGGGTTAGGAAATTTTTAAACCCCTCATAAGTCCTAAGTCCTAGTCTAGGTGATTTTTCCAAAGGCTAAGTTCGAGGATCCAAAAATAAAAATTAAAAAATTAAGAAAATAAATCAAATAATAGATAAAAATAAAATAAGTTAAAAAATAATTAAAAAAAATAAAAAAAAAAAAATAAAAATAAAAATAAAAAATAACTAAAATGAAAAATGAATAAATTAATAAAAAAATAATAAAATAAAATAAAATAAAAATTAAAAATAATAAAATAATAATAAGTCAAATTTTGAGTAAATAAATGCAGAATTTTAATTTTTTAATATATTAAAATGCATTTAAAAATTCGACGGATGAGATTAAAAGATATCTTGATCCTCATGGACAGTCGAGATTAGTTTGACATGGATCACTCGAACTAGCCGTTGGGATTTTCTCCTTTAAATAGGGTGTCAGGGGTCATTTGAGATTAGAGTTTAGATCTGAGAGTCTGATGCTAAAGAAAGCTCTCTTGTAGTCATTTTTTTTGCGCAATAAAGAAAGACTTTGGGGTTAAAAATCTTGCTGGTGTTACTCTTCTGAAAGTGCTGTAAGATGATTTATGTTTCTGTATAATTTTATTTTCAGCCATTGATTTTAGCTTGATGAAGATTGATTCAGGCACAGGTATCTCGTCTGATCTTTGGGGTTTGAATGATAGTTTAGATTCTGAAATATAATGGTAGGTATCTCCATTTGATCAAGATTTTACTATTATTTTTTCCCTCTATGTTAATGGTTGATTTTAAGCTGTGCAGGAAATCCTTTTTTTTAGATTACCGGGCATTAGGGCAAGTTCTCGGCTGAACCAACCAACTCCCGGATTGTGTTTTCTGAAAGAGCCCAGTTAGTTTTTAATCCCGGGTTTATCATTTGAATTTTTTTTAATGAATGCATGAAGGGTTTTCTGAAGTATCTCACATTAAAATTTAAATTCTGAAAATATTTATGTGGCATAATGAAAAATCTGGCTATTTTAGAGTCTGTAGTTTGTGAATATTGTAATTATCTAGTTAGGGTTTTCAGTTTCGTTTTTTGCACATATTATCTTTGGGAGTTCTTTTTTGCCATTACAGGTTGCAGGTTACAGGTCTGAGGATAAATTTTTGTTTGAAGCTAGATCTAGGCCTTGGAGGGTAAGATCTGGCCTCAAGATCAGTTCTTGCAGGTTTTTTGCTGAAGAATTTCGAGATTCTCCAAGCTATCTGTTTGCTGGGGTTTCATTTAAAATTGCTTTCCAAAAATATCAACCAGCAATCTTGCATTCCAAGGGTTTTAAAATCATTCATTTTCAGATCTAATTTTTTTTTATGAGGGTTTCAAGAAATATGAAGGAGAGCAAGTTAAAAATTTTTGTCAAGATTTCTGGAAAGTATTTAGAGCTTCTCTCACTCTGCTGCAAATCAAATCCCTGTCTCCTCACAGCTCCATTTCCGCATTTCTCTTCAGCATTACTTCCTACGGATTCCTTCCACGCTGCTCCAGAACCTACAAAAAAAAAAAAAAAATTAAAAAATATTTTGAAAAAGCTTAATAAAAAAAAAATTGAAAATTCAATTTTTATGGGTCATTTTTTCTATAGCTAAACGCACTTAAAAATGTTTATTTACAAGTTGTCTATATGAAAGTGGTAGCTGGTCAACATTTAAATTTTATGGTCATTTAAAGCATTTAATTTTTCTTGAAGTTTAATTGCTGGATCATTTAAAGGTGTTTTGCATTTGTTGAAAATCTTACATCGCTTGGGTTATTTGATGATAAATGATTGTTCTACATGGTTTATATTTCTGCAATATTCAATAAATTAATCATTTAATCATTACTCCTTAAGGCACTGGTCTATTAACTTAATAAAATCAATTAAGTGCTTGTTTCCCCTCGTGTCTCCCAACCCAACTGGTCCACAGTTGGTCATCCATTGTCTCATAGGGTTTACCCCCCTTAGCTGCGGGAGATAGGCTTAAACGGAGAGATCAGGGATTAGGGTGACAACCCCCAGTGTGAGCGTTGTCGTGACAATCTGTGCAACAACACGGTCAACCTTAGCAGTGGTCAACACTGGTCAAAGTATGGCTCGATTTCTGTGCCCAGAAATGTGACCTACTGGGACAGAATTTCTCCACCAAAAATTGCAGTCAAAAAGGTCAACGCTGGTGGTCAATGCTTGGTCAAACTATCCTAGAAATTTAGTCAACGCAGTCAACGCCCCCAAAACCGAAAATTCACCTTCTTTCCTTTGCACATGTGGATGGAGATGCTGCCCAGAAATGCATTACCAATCAATGAGGAGAGAGAGAGATGTGTGAAGATGAGTGTGTCGAAACGATGCTAAATCACCTTCTATTTATATGCAATGTTGAGGATGAATAGACGTCACTGTTGGGCTTTTGGGCCTACATAAGTTTGCTGGCCTACCTTGACAATTTGCCCATAGTCAAAATAAATTCATAACTTCACTTGTACATGTCAGAATCAGATGATCTCTAGTTCAATCCTACACCTCTCGGAGAGAGAAATCCAAGAAAATTATCAGTTGTCATACATAAGATGACCCATGTGGACTTTGGCCCTAGTTGCCAATTTTAACATTGCGTCACTCCTTCTGTTGATCAATTTGCCTTTGAGACCTCAATTTCTACTCCCCCGGTCTCACACCTCGACTTCCGGCTTCAGAACTCGACCTCTCCAGCAAAATACGGATCTCCTCTTAGGCTCTGCACTGCTTCAGTGTTAGCATACGCTGCCTCTTCTGGATCTCTCTTTGCCTCCTCTCTGATGTATTCCCGGATCAGGAAACTCTCCAACCTGAACTATCTCTGCCCCTGACTGCAAGAAATCACTTCGATCTTCTCTCTAACAACTGTTGCGCTGCCCTCTCTGAGAAATTCAATTTCTTGATCTCTCACTGATGTATTTTCCAAATGCCCATCAAGCCTCCTCTTATAATCTTCCCGTTGAGAACCAACGGCCCGGATTAGATTCTAGTCAATGGTTGGGATCATTTTGGCCCGATCCTTGTCTTCTTCTAAAAGTTTCATCCACAGTTTGATTAATACCCTTTAATTCTTTTAATTTCCTAAGTTTAGACTTAGGCACCCATTAAAAATAATTAATTATTTTAATAAAATTGTCTCTTGTGGAATTTTCTCAAAACAATTTCTGGGTATTATGGAATACATGTGTTCAAGTCTCCCTGCAAATTTTGAAGCTTGGAGCACATCCGATGCTACTAGAAATCAACACTCTCTCTTAGCAAGGAATGTGCTCTAGTAATGCAACCTGCTGAAGCATCATTATGACTCTGAAACATCTCCCTCTACATTGCTGATGTTTGACATTGCTGCCCACCAACTACTGCGCAAACGCTGCATCTGTACTGTTGCTAACACTGCCACTACCAACACCACATCTGTAATGCAACCCACATAAGTTTTGCATCTGTGCTGTTGATGGCACTGCCACTGCCAACACTACATCTGCACTACAACGTTCTACACTTGTTGCTACTATGACATCAACAACGGAAAAGCATCCAAAATTACTGAACAGGTGTTCAGCATGATGCATCTGTTGTTGGAGTTCTGACTGCTGTTATTCTCTACGTTGACCCATTGAAGCACCTGCGTCGCTGCCGACTTTGCACTGTGCCAACTACATTGCTGCCAACTCTACCCTGTGCTGCTTAGTCTCTGGCACTCCTAGCCACTACAACTGTGACTTCGACACTCCTCTGCACCAACTGACACTGGTCCATCTTGCTACAACTAATTTGGGGTCTTGTAGCAAGGTATTGACCCAAGAGGTGGACTCCTCAAGGATCCCACGCATCTGTAGTTCTTTCAAACTACAATTCTAGATCACCCCACCTCTCCCCTGCAGGTATCTGGGCAACCATGGCAAACTCTTCCTCAATCTTTGCAAATGCAACCTTCAGATCTTGCTTATTGTCCTTGTCCTCCTTCTTGAGAGGAAATTGTGTAGCGTAGTGACCAAGTTCACCACACCGGAAGCACTTGATCTTCGAAACATCTTTCTTTTTCTTCTGCTGCTCCTGCTGCCCCTTAGATGCAATAACTTCATTTTCTTCCTCCTCTTTTGGCTTCGTTCCATTGTTGTTGCTGCTACTATCAAGTTTGCACTGGACTAAGTCTCTCCTCATCTCTTCTTGCTGAAGAGCGGCCCACATTCCTTCCCAATCCAACAATCTTTCTCTGCCCAGGATACTCTGGACAAACACTTTCCATTCTTTTGAAACATAATTTAGGGCCAGTCTCACCATCTTGGTAGGCTGAGGTGTTGACCCCACAACTGCCAACGAGTCTCGAATTTCATGATGGTTCGTTAGGAACGAATTAATGCGTTGCCCCTTCTACATTTGTGTGGATCTCATCTTCTGCTCCAAGTACATCTTCCTTTGCTCGGAAGATCCTTTGTATAGCGTGGCCTAAGCTTCCCACATCTGCCGAGTATTATCCTTGCGACAATGTTACACACTACATGATCCCTCACTTCGTCGAGGATCAACCTTTTGGCTTTCGTCATCTTGACCTTCTTCTTCTTGAGCAGATCTGGATCCGCGAGTACAACTACCACACTGTCAACATAGGTTTTGAGATCGTGCTCATCCAGAAGCCATGAGATCCTTGCCTTCTAGATCACATAGTTGGATGCACCCTCCAACCGATCCTGATCTCACAACTGGTGAGCTGCCATCTCTGCCAGCGAAATATCGAATTGCCTCCTCTCTCCTCTGTGCTGCTATTGGGCTGGCCTACGCACTCTCTATTGGAGTTAGTGGATCTGCTGCTCGCTGCTGTTGCTCAGCAAATGAGAATTCAAACTTCTTGGTTGGATGTCCTCTTAGGAAGAATTCCCTCAAAAGTGTCTCTCTTCATCCTTTTGACGTTTTTCTTCCCCAGCGGTTGCTGCAGAAAACTGCATCTCACAAGAAACCTCCTCCTCGCTGAAACTTCTGCGCTGCTCCCTTTGACACTGGCAAACTTCAATTTGGAAGTCTTACCTCTCTATCGACTCACTTAGAGAGTGATCTTCCTCGAATTTTTTTCCTTTCTGGCTTGGACCGTGCAATCCCTCTGGGGATTCGATTTGTTGCCTATGCAGCACTTCGACTTCCTTCCTTCTCTTCAGCGCTGGGCTTTTCAATTCTGCACTCTTGCTTCACCTGGAGCTCTGATACCATATGAAAATTTGGAAGCCCAAATTTCTACTGCAACAACTGATTGAGTTCCTTTTATTTGTTAATTACTGAACAAATTATTTGCTGCTTCCTACAACAAATACCGAAACTAATACACTGCAACCTTCACCAATTAAAATTATATGCGGAAACAAGAAACTATGAAAGAAAGAAATACACAATACATCACATCATTGTTTTTGGATAAATGTCCCTAGAAAAACCCAATGCGGGAAAACCGGTGCAACACCTGAGGGTTTGTATTATTAAGCAATAGTTTTCTTAATACAATCTTTGGATGGCTCGCTGGCTATCCAATACAGAGAATATGACTGACAGAGAGATGATTGAGATATATCTCAGACTATCACTAGAGATCCTAACTGATCCAACCACCAAATGGCTAGTCCCTTGCTGTCTTTGCGCAGCCTTTACGCAATCACTGCATAGGCCCTGCATCACAACTTCTGGGGACTGTGTCACTCTTGCTGATCTATTTGCCTCTTAGACTTCGATTTTTGCCCTCCCGGTCTCACACCCCGACTTTCGGCTCCAGAACTCTACCTCTCCAGCAAAATACAGATCTCCTCATAGGCTGTGCACTGCTTCCGCGTGAACCTAAGTTGCCCAGTGTGGCCTCTACGTTGCCTCTTTTGTATCTCTCTCTGCGTCCTCTGCAATGTATTCCCGGATCAGGAAACTCTCCAATCGGATCTATCGTTGCCCCTCATCGCAGGAAATCACTTCGATCTTCTCTCTAGCAACTGCTGCACTGTCGTCTCTGAGAAATTCGATCTCTTGATCTCTCGCTGATGTATTTTCCAAATGCCCATCAAGCCTCCTCTTATAATCTTCTCATTAAGAACCAATGGCCCAAATTAGATTCTAATCAATGGCTGGGATCATTTTGGCTTGATCCTCGTCTTCTTCTAGAACTTTCACCCACAGTTTGATTAATACCCTTTAATTATTTTAATTTCCTAAGTTTACACTTATGCACCCATTAAAAATAATTAATTATTTTAATAAAACTATCTCCAGGTGGAATTTCCCAAAACGATTTCTGGGTCTTGTGGAATACATGTGTCCAAGCCCCCTTGCAAATTTTGAGGCCTAGAGCACATACGATGCTACCAAAAGTCAACGCTTGGGCCCCAGTTAAGTTGCCCATCCCATGATGAAAACCACTTGCCAATCAGACACAATGTCTAGTACGACATCTTCACCATTAGGCACAATCAATTATTAGTGCATCTAAGTGAACCAAGCTTGTTAGTCAAGGGTAAATTGAGACTTCATATGGGGATTCTCTTTCAAATTTGGGGCTTTGATCATGTAATAGTGTTACCTCCCCAGGTAGAAGTTGCGAATAAACAATCCTATTTGGTGTTCCCAACCCTTAAGGGGAAAGACAAGTCACTGGTACATCCTTCACTCAACAGGTGGCATATGAATAATGATGGAATGAATAGAGATAAGGGGGTCTCAGAGCCAATTGCCACGGGCCAAGGGATAACAATAATGAGGAAGTCCACATATTGGGTATACAGATGTGAGGAGGGAGCATTCGTGGATGCATGAGTTACCCTAGCCTTTATTTTTCCACCCCTCTTTATTAGGCTTTTGTTTTTTCTTTGTATTGCTGCTCAAAGCTCTAGGAAATGAGAGCATGTTGTGAATGATGTATAACACTTATTACGCCCTTAAAGGTGGGGTAGTTCATCACCCACAAGGGGTCGAGACATGGATGGGTTCGTTTAATGATGTGGTGGGGCAATCAATGGCCCTAGGAACTAGGGTGATGGCCATAATGATAAGGGTTAGAGCTCATGCTTAGCTTTTTCCCACGTGCTAATATTAATATCCTGGCGATCTTTTGCATTTTATTATTTTCTTTTTCTTTTGTTTCTTGCTTGTGGCCATGGCATGCTTTTATCTTTTTTTTAGTTGCTTCAACCTTTGAGGCAACACTTCGAGGCCCGACTTTGATATGTGGACAAGGGAAGGGGTTGCACTAGACCCTGTGGACCCAATGGTCATGTGGACCCAGAGAAGGGAAATGACGAAATAGGGTTTGTAATGTGTGGAAGGGAGTGAAAAATATGGAATGGGAAAACGGGACCACGCTACCATAATCGTGGTTTCCTAAGTAGTGCCCTTCCTAAAGCCATAAGCCAATAGGGAAGGTCCAATGGGACTAGGATTGAAGATCAATCCCCCATTTAAGGTTAGGGAACAAAACCACGATGAAAGTCCTTGACTCCTTCCTTCTTCCAATTCACCAAATTATCCATGCCTAGGATGCCCAGGCCCCAAATGGAATACAAGCATAAACACCCGATTGCACAATGAAAAATATACCTTTTGGGTTAGATTGGCCACCTTCTAACACGTGCTCCTCACAAATGTGTGAGGAAACATACAACTGATGCAGGTGGCAGAGATAAAGTGACACATCACATTGCCTATAAGGTGGCTGTCAAGGGTTGCTAGCTTCCAACTGGAAGAAGATTAATACAAGAAATGCTCTCCTAGGGGTACCCACTTTTGGTGGGTAACAAAACCAATTTAGCCTCAACAACTAAATTGGATTTTGCAAAAAGGAGGACTTTCTACAAATTGATTTAGCCCGGAAAATGAATCTGTCTCCCACCAAGTAACTCAGTTCTCCAAATTTTTTTTTAGCCTTCTCCAGTGAAATTCAACTCTTCTAGAAAAATCCTGGAATTGCTGTAAAGGATAATTTGATGTCGTCTTCTAGCTCCATGATCTTTGGCAAATTCATTCGTCTCTTCGTTAAGTCCTTATGGAGAACTTGAGTGATCCCCCTGGATTGGCTAGGGTGGATAAGTCTCACCATTAAAACCAATCTTACTAGTTAGGGTGGATAAGTCTGACCACTAAAACTAGTCTTACCAGCTAGGGTAGATAGTCTCACCACCAAAACTATTTTCTCACTAGGGTTTCCCCTTACACAACAAGCCACATGAGCTTTCTTAATTCAATTCACAAATATTCCATTCATGTCCCAAAGTGAGCTTCTATATTCTTTTTAGAAATTTTTTCTCACCTGAAGATCGTGGGTCACTTGACTTTACCACCCTTTTTAATTTAGTTATCTAATATGACTTTAGAAATGTTGTTTTTTCCCCTTGGTGACATTAAATAATTAATTGATCCCCTTTTTTCTTTCGACTACAGCCTATGGGAATCAAGATAGGCTACTAATTCGTCCCCTCTGCAGTCACTATTCAGAAAGGAACATTATAATCCCAAATCGCTTGTCATCAAGCAATTGTAAGTTGGGATGTTGTAAAATTTGATCTCCCCCCATGTTGAATCTTCCATTGGCAAATTCTTCCTCCTGACGAGATATTCCTTGATTATTTGATGTCTCAACTTCCTTTCCTTGACATCCAAGATCTCTTTTAAATTCAATACTAGTTACCCCTCTTCATCTAGTCAAGGTAACTATGCACTTGAACACTTTGTAACCCATAATCTGCAACCCCTACTATGATTTCCTCCCTCACATCAAATTCAAACCCACCATGCCCATTGGTGACAAGGGTTTCCACGCAACTACACAAATCTCCTTCAAAATGTATCGCACCACAACTAGAGACCCCTCATTTAACCACTGCTTTCGAAACATTTTTTGGAGTTAGGGTTTTTAACTGAGGTCTCACTTGTGAACCCTCCTCCCCAAAGTCTACATTCAAATCCAATGGCACACTGATTTCTTGCAATGAAACCTCGAGACACAAATTTTATTGAGGAGCATTGATAGGCTTGAGATCACAAATGATTACTACATCTTCAATACCACCCGTGAATACAGGTTTTTGAGAGGTTATGAGGGATTTCTTGGAAAGTTGAGGAGAAAACTTTTCCAAGCCCACTGCCATCGACTCCTTTTTCCAATCTGCTCCCGGTGCTGAGACCTTTGCACTCTTCTCCCAAGACCATACCTCATCCCAACACTCTTACCGTTCTATCTCCACTTGGCCTAGAATAGTGCCGCCTGAAGCCCCTCCTTCCTCCATATCACTGGAATAGTCAATCAATGTGACAGGTGGGGTGCTAGCTAGAAGCTACACCATGGCCATATTTAATTGATTTGGCTCCAAACCCCACAACAGCACTAAGATGTCCAATGGCTTTGAGTCTAGCACGATAAATGCTTTCATTTTTACCTTAGTAAAATTCTTTCAGAATCATTGCTGAATTGCTCAACTCTCTGGGTAAACACATAGTGTTAAACCCTGCCTTTAAAGGATCAATGAGTAAACTATTCGAGCCACAATGAAATGAAAAGAAAAGGATGATGGGCGTTTTGAGGAAGGGAAATGTGTAGCACAACCACTGACTTACACAACTTCCTTCCATTTTGATAGGCTTTGACAACTTGCAAAGTCCTCACATATCCTTGCTGAAATCCTAACCCTTCCATTATGCCTTTAAAATGTATTGGTATTTATTTCCATCACATTGTTTGATGTTGTTGTTGCTTTAGTTGTTTAAACAATTGAAAAGAAAATGTTATTGTTTGCTTTGTTAACTTTCTTGATAATTTCCGATAATTTTCCTAGCATTGGTAATAATTTACATTTTGATCTCTAACCAATAAAATCACCTAGACAATAAATGTAATATTGGTGTAAAGTGTTAGTTTTTGGTAGCAACATGTTGTCCACAAATTTGCACACCTAAGACAAGTGGGAAAAATTCTCAACCCCACATGTGTTCTTTGTGGCAACACTCAGAGAAGGGGTTGTCACCTGACCCCAACTCTCTTTGATTAGACTCTCTCCTACCTAAGCCAAGGGGGGTGGTCCGCACGATACCCTCCCTCTAGGATCTAGACATCAACTGAGATCTCTATATTAACCAAGCCACAATGTCCTCCCAAGCATCATCATCATACCAGAAGTTTTATGGTACTTCATCTCTCCCTCTCAACCAAATCAGGGACACTTTTTAAATACGACAACTTTTTAGGAATAGATCAGCACGTCCACCAATCCGAGCATGCTTCTAAACCTAACTTTTTGTGGGAAGAGATTTTGTCAACACATCAACTACTTGTTCATTTGTTGGCACGTATTGTAGCTTCACGATCCCAACCAGTATCCAAACTTCCAATGTACATGTTCTTGTATAATCTTCGGGGTCTCCAACTATTTTGATGCTGCTTAGGTTATCACAATATCCAAACACATTTTGACGGAAGTTTCCTTCAATTTTTTTAGCAGCACCAATCTTAGCCTCAACACTTTATGAAACATCCAATTCTTGTTCACAACTTTCATCAATCACAACTTTATTAATAATGAATACAACTCACAAATAACCATCTGTAGTGCTTTAGTTATTCTCCGATCTCAAACATCCTCATGGCCTTCAAATCATGTTTTCAACTATGGAGGAATTTTACCAAGCTTCCTCTCAACTAGGGAGATATACACTTTCTTTATCCAAGCTTCTTCTCTACTAGGGAACAAATTACACAGGCTCTTTCTTTCGCATCATCACATCATTAGAGAACTTCAACCTACAGTAACATCATTCCTTGACTACTTTAACAATGTCACTTTAATCAACAAGGTCATCAAAAATGTAACTTTAATGTTACTAAGATTCTTACAAGTCCCTCTTTTCATCATGCTCAACATCGTCGTCAAGTCATCATCAAGTATAGGTAAGCATCTTGAACATCTTGAAGACTATGTACCTGCAAATCTTCAACAACAAGTTCAACCAAGCACAAATATGGAGCATGAAGTCAACTTTATCAATATAGGATTAGCATGTCATCACAATGGGAGCATACTAAATCAAACTTTAGATATCAAAACCTAAACCCAGTTAGGTTTACAATCAATAAGGGTTACACCTTTCATGCCTTAGACTTTCATAGCAATCTATGCTAGGGTTTTGTCACAAGCCCTAGATTCCTTTGCCAAAATTAAACTTTAGATATTAGCAACTAAACTCAATCATAGGGAAATCATTATCATGCCCTTGAACGTCATATTAATCTTTACTAAGGTTTTTGTCCTAGAAATAAACATTAAAACTTCAATGTTAGATACTTAATAATTTTGACCAAGCTAGGGTTTCAATCATACAAAAGCATATACACCTAGTGTTTCATTCCTAGGATCTTTCATTTATTATTTCAAGGGTTTTGTCATAAACCCTAATTCATCAAACCCTAAAAATCTAGGGTTTCATTATATAACCAAGACATCAACAATAAACCCTAAAAGGCTAGGGGTTCATATTAACAGACCTTAAACATTAAGGGATTAGGGTTTCATTATATATTCTAGACTTTATCAACAAACCCTGTTATCGCTCAAACTAGCAGGGATCCTATAAGGGGATCCTAGAGGGGCAACTACTAGGTTAAGGGTAACAATGGAGCAATAACCCACTGTCACCTCAATTAAAGCTCCCTACTCTTTACAGACTTTCATCAATGGGAGGAGACTCCATATAATAAGGATCATGAAGATGGATGGATCGAAGATAGGATGAAAGGTGATCCTAAAAGCCTATTCACAAGAGAGGCTTAAATATATGGCTAGCTTGCTTGGAAAGCAAGATGAAGGGCTCTCTAGGAAGGGCTTAGGAGAATTCCAAGGAATAGGGTTTGATTATATGACTTGTCAAGGAGATTCGTAGACCCCAAAATCCTTGTAGAAACTTGGATTCCAAGTGGTCTTTGTGAAATTGTCTTCAAAAAGTTGTGGGACCACACAGGACCAAGTGGACCCAAAATTAATTCAAGTAAGAGGAATTGGTCACTCAAGGAGGGGCTTGACCTAATTGTGGAAGAGAAGAGGATCAATGGACAAATCTTCTTGGAATAGAATGCAATGATCTAAAAGAGGTCACTAGCCAAGGGAAACTTAGGGCAAGAAACGTTCCAATGCTTGCAATATCTCGAGATCCCACCATCAGATTTGCTTCAAATTTGGAGGGCCTCTAAAGCAAACTCCAGCGCAGTTGTGGACCAAAAATCGAAGTGTTTGGATGGCTAGATTGTGAGATTATTGATGCCCTAGGTGACCTACGTAGGCTAGGCCTAGAAGAAAGGGAGAGGTGATAAAGAGTATGATTTATGGTGATCACCTATGGAAGACCAGTGCCTCTTCCTTTGCGAGAAATGGAGTCAAGAAGATTCCAAGGATTAGGATGGTTTCGTTCAGTCAAGGAGGCCTCTAGAACAATTCCGCATGGCAATTAGGGCATGAGGAAAATTGCTTCAAAGTATTTATAGTTCAATCTGCAATATGTGATGACTTGTCAAGATAAATTTCAATGAAATATCTCTAGGAACATTCACCTATTCAAGCATAGCCCATAACATGATGCAACGCTAATAAAAGACAAATTTATACCGTTTCACCTGAGAAAAGAAGCCAAATTTCGACCTAGTATAGCGAAAATCCCAGCATCATTTATGTGACATAGAGAAGAATGAGAAAATAGCATTAAAAGAGCACTTACATGTGAGAACAAGTATATCCAATCATCATCATATGCCAATATAGAAGCTCCAAGACAAAAATGAAGATATCCAAACATCAAAATTCATCCATCGATCCAATTTCGTCCTCCAAAGAGAATAGCGAAAATATCACAAGAGAATATGATCAATCCAAGTGATTATGAGAGAATGAATCAACTTATCATCTATTTATACAATGTCTAATGAATTTGATTTAGCTTATCTTGGACTTGTTACCCACCATTTTGTGGGTGATATCCCTAGGAGAAATTTTTTCACCAAGATGGTCCGTAGTGAGCAGACCCTTGTAGCCACCAACTAGCTCGTTTTGCCATTTCTCCACCACCTAAGCCAGCCATGTGGTCCCTCACCCATCTGTCATGATCGTATGTTCGAAGGTGGGCCTCCCGCACCTAAAGGTATGTGTAAGATCCCTAAATTCGAAACTTAAGAGGGTTTAACAATTATTTGTTCATAAAATACCAGAATATGTAATTTAGATACAAAATTTAATAGTTCATCTAATGAATACCAACCTGTCTGCTTTGCCGCGAATCTTGTTTTGGTTGCATTACCAAAACGACCAAAACCTCCCTACGAAACTGTGTACAACCTAGATACTCAGTCTCAGAATGCTTCCCAATCGATGTAATTTGATCCCCCGTGCCCAAAAACTCCAATACAATCAAGACTCCTTCCTTCTTGTATGTACTCTGTGTTAAAATTGTTCTCCTTCCTCCTCTCTCGATTTTTCCTCCTTTGCCTTCTTAAATAGAATTCCCTCTCGCCTTCAAGCGGTGATTTCTCATGTTCGAGGTTCCTCTAGAGAGGGAGAAGGGATAAGCTTAAATTTATAGATTGTGCCAACATATGTCACTTGGATCAGTGGTTGACAACAATCCCTTCTTTATAAAATATCTGCCTTATTTGAATTCATGTTTAAAACTCCTTGTCAGTTTATATTATGATTATATATAATGGATTCTTTTTAGTTGGTTTAGTTGGTATATTATAATTTCTCTTTTTTATTTATTTTTATAGCTTTATAATAATATTTTTCTATAATTCCTTTGTATATTTTATGTAATCTGTATTTATTCAATTTATTTTTGTATTAGATATATTATATCCTCTTTTATATAATACATGTCTTTCCTTTGTATTTTGTATAGTTATATATATCTATGGTAATGGTACATACATGAAGTACCTCACTCATTATATTTAGTATTTTGTCAGTTATGTATTCACTTAGAATTTTCCATAATTAATTCATTTATCTTTCACTTGGTAATTTCATAATAAGTTAATATGTATACTAGTGCAGTTCGTTCGATGGATGCATATGTAGATATCATATGCATGCTTCGTATGAATGCTAATAATTGTGTTTTATCCGTAATTCGAGATGGTCATTACAGTATGCCTTGTCATTTGGTAATCAAGTATTGTAGTTTGCTTATCATGGATACTTTTGGGCATGGATCAATGGGGGATTCAACGGAAAGAATGGGTTAGGTCAGTATTCTTGTCCCCTAGACCTCTTTTGAACGTCAACCTTGGACCTTAGTCTCGTGGGATCTCTTTTACTGACCATTGGGCTTTAGGGATGGTAACACATGGGAAACTCCGATTTTGGTTGCGTGGTCCCGCTCCCTCATCCACATATATCACTCCCCTTCCACTCATTATAACCCCATTCATCATTTCTCCCACCTGGGTCCACATTGCTCCACTAGGTCCACATAGGGTTCGCCTTCCCCTTCCCCTTTTCCACACCTTGGATCGAGCCTGGAATGATGCCCCGGAGGTTGATGTAGCTGAAAAGAAAAGTAAAAGCATAATTGGCCACATTCAATGGGAAGATGTACCACAAAATGCAAAAGATGATTGGGACAAACACATTTAGGGTGTGGGAAAAAGTCGATACATGAGCTCTACCCCATTATCATGGCCATCACCCTAGTTCCTATAGGTCCTAGATGAGCCTCCTTTATCATTTTGGAGCCCATGATTGTACCAACCCTCGGTGGGCAATGAACTGCCCTACCTTAAAGTGGGTATCTACTGCTATATCTTACACATCATGCGCATATCCCTTGAGCCCCAGTTAATTAAAGAAAAATCATAAAAGGAAAAAGGCATATAAAGAAGGGTGGAAAAATCAAGGTCGGGGCACCTCATGCACCATGATTTCTCCCTCCTATATATTATATACTTGTGTGTGGGCTTCCCTTTTATTAGCTACCCTTGTACCCCAACATGTGGCCCAGGGTTGCCCCTTTCATAGCCTTCTCCATTCATCTCTTTGTCACATGCCACCACTTTTTAAAGGATGTACCTTGGACATACTATCCCCTTTAAAAGTAGAAACCACACAATAGGATGCTTGGTTAACCCCATTTGGAGCTTGGAGACATTGGCACATGCCAAAGCCCACTATGAAAGGGCATGTCATTATGAAATGCCCACCTGTTGTCTTGGTTTGTAAGTAGGTTTACTCGATTTCCTTTGATGACTTGTTGTACTGGAAGGCTAGGGGACACATTAGATCCTATGCAAGATTGTAAATTATCTCCATTTTGGGTTTGTTCTCCCTATACAGGGTCCTAACCCTCTAGAGGGTTACATTGGCACATGTAAGGTGTGTTGAAAGCCATGGGCCTCCACAACAGTAGACAATACTCCATGGATTCCCAGTGATGTTCGGAGATTGCTCGAGATTCACCTATTGGACGAGGAATATGCACCTAGTTTTCCATGCCCAGCCGACCCCATAGTTGTACCAAACACTTGGCAGATGACCTAGGACTTGTATGCTGATGTGACATCACTTACACCATTATTCGAGCCCTTATATATGGTCTACAGGCATCTTCGACCTACTTGCAGACTCATGAGGTCACTTGTGTGCCCTCACACCCATTGAGAGTACCACATGTTTATTATTTGGAGAACAAGGGGCCAACCCCTTGTCCACTACTTTTGGGAGTCATATTCATCATTGTGGCACTTATGGACTTCATTAGGCTTCTTAGAAGGCCCAACGAGACATGTATTTGATCTTTCGACCTCTTGAGAGGCTTATTATTTTGTTTATGAGCTAGTTTGGTGGGCTTGTCACCAAAAGTTAGTTATTATGCACATTATCTTATTTTAGGGGCTAAGGTAGGCCCAAGTAGCTAAATCGAACTCATTAGAAGTGTATAAGTAGAAGTGATGAGGATTCATTATAGCATCATCACTTGGATTTGGAACTTATATCTCTTTAGAGATTTTCGTTGTCCTTCTTGGAGGATGAATTTTTGGAGCATGGAATGAATTTTGATGTTTGGATAATTTTCATGTCTTGGAGCTTCTTGATGGCAAGTTTTTGGCTGGTGGATATGTTCTTATACATGTAAGTACATTTTAATGCTATTCTTTCTTTCTAATTTTTTCACATACATTGTTGTTGGGATTTCGGTATACTAGGGCTTATTTGCTGCATCTCTTATGTGAAGTTGTGGAAATTTTGTTTCTGGATAGTGAATGCTTCATGTGTGGGCCATGTATAATGAATGAATGTTCCTAGGGATGTTTCATTACCTGAAATTCATCTTGATAAGCCATTTATCTTGCAAAACAAAGTATAAAGTCTTTCAAGCTACTTTTGTTTCTACCCTAGTGCCAAGCGAAGTTATCTTTGAGGCCACCTTGACCTAGAAAATTTGAAGGTCCATAGTCATAATTCTACTTGACTCCATTTCTCCCCAAAGGATAAGGCACTGGTCCACCCAAAGGTGATCATCTTAAACCTTTCTCAGCCAACTCCCTCTCCTTTTCTAGGCCTAGCCCATTAGGTCTCCTAGGGCATCATTTATCTTGCAAACCACCCATAGAAAAACTTCGATCTCTTGGCCTCTCTTGCACTGGGGTGTCTCCTAGGTACCCTCCAAATTTAAGGAGATTCCAACGGTGGGATTTTGAGATATCTCAAGCCCTGGCCTAGAGATTGAATCTCCTTAGGCCGGAAGCCTCATTGGGACCCTCACATTGTCTTGCATTAAAAATTCTTTCTTTGGTCCCTTTGCCCTTTTGGGATAGGTCCCTTTCCCCTTGATCTACCCACAGGTCCACTTGGTCTCTTGTGGTCCCATATCTGATCAAAGTCAACTCTTCAAAACCACTTGGGAACCTGAGTTCCACTAAAATTTTAGGGTTTAGGAAGCTCCATTGCAAGTCACATTCCCTAAGCCAATCGCTCAAACCTCTATTTTCCCTATCCTAGAGAATGTTGCACCTTGCTTAAGAAGTAAGCAAGTCCCACTCTTGAGTTTCTCCTAGGAAAGGGTCATCGAGATCATTTCACATCCATCTTAGTTGATCTATACTTCATAAGTGATTCTCTATATATCGGGTCTCCTCCCATTAGTTAAAGTTCGTAAAGAGGAGGAAGCTTTAGCTATGGTGGCAGTGGGCTTTAGCTTCATTGTTGCTCTTGACCTAACAAGTGCCCCTCTAGGACCCTTGCTAGTTTGAGCAGTAACAAGCCTAATTTAGCCCCTACAATAAATGATGTGCAAAATAACAAGTACCTTTGGTGACAAGCCCATCAAACTAGCTTAATAACAAAGAAGTAAGCCTCTCAAGAGGGTTGAATGATCAATAAGATGTGTTGTTGGGCCTTAGAGGAGGCCTAATGAAGTCCATAGGTGCCATAATGTGAAATAGGACTCCAAAAATAGACCTGAGCGTTTATATTATTATCAAGAAGTAGCAAATTCCGAATACATCTCTGAATACTTCAAGGGTTATTCAGCTACAGAGAGAGAAATACTGGCAGAAAGATTTGTGAGATTACCTCACACAATCACTGAGAAAAATCCCGGCTGATCCAGTCACTGGATGAGGTGCCTCTAGAAGTCCTTGTACTGCCTCTGCGCAGCGCTTGCTTAGTCCATGCGTCAACCCCTCTAGGCACTGTGTCAGCCAGCCAACTAATCGATTTGCTGCCCAGAGTCACTGCTCAACCTCCCGGTCTCACACCCTGGCTCCCGGCTTTTGAAACTGACTCTATTGCAAAATTTCAGACTCTCTCTCACCCTCTGAGCTGCCTCTGTGTGGCCTTGCGTTAGCCCCTGCGTGATCGCTGCTGGATCACTTGCTGCCTCTCTCTGATGATGATTCTCCGGCTGAGAAAATCTCAGCTTCGCCTAAGAAAATCTCTCTCTCTGGATGCTATCTCTGCCCCTCAACCGCAAGAAATCTACTCAATCAGAATTTCCTCTGGAGAACTTCTCACTTCAGAAATTCGATCTTTTGATCTCTCGGTGTGTTTTCCAAATGACCCTATGATCTGAATTTGAAACTACTTGAAAAAGGTTTGCAAGGTATTCAATTCAGTAGTAAACATGTTTAAAACATTCCCATGTCTTGCAGTAAAGAAACAAATCAAATTTTCAACTGTTCATGATCCATTCAAGCATAGCAGAATTATTTCCTTTTACTGTTTAACACATCAAAACAATGTTCTGCAAAATAAATCAACCACAGATGCAAAAGAAGTTGATGAAGCAGTTCACCCCTCCTGGGCTACGTCTGCTGGGTCCAAGGCTCCCAAATGGGTCAGTCCTCGTTTTAATTAAATGCTCAAAATGAATTTACAACTGAATAGAAGTCTCTACAGGTGAAATAGACTATAAAATCGGATTTAGAACACATGAATCCTTTACGATTGACTGCTGGTTCACCTCCAATGGATACCTGCAACCTGAAACAGTTCTCACAATACTGGGCCTTGATGGTTCCTAGAACTTCCACGGCTCCAAAACCTGTGCAAATGACGTCTGATGGATGAAAGACCTATGCCAATGGCTTCAGAATGTCCAAAATACCCAAAATTAAAAACAAATTCGTCCAAAACCGCCTTTCCTAGCCAAAGTTATTGCCATTTAATGCCAACTGCTAGTTTCCCCTAAAAGAACTCTAGCTAACTTTAGTGGAGGCCAGTTAGCTCCGCCAAATCTGGGCGTCCGCCAAATTTTGCGTCACCACCAAAAATCCCGCCAAATCCACCTTAACCACCGGCTAAAATTTCGCATGTGACTGGTTGGATGGTTTGGCGGTTTTTCTCGGATTGCGTGCCCGGTTAAGTGTTGGCCCTTGGTTCCTGGGGCGTGGTCATATGGCGTGGGGGCTGGCCCCCTTATTTTCCCGCCCGTGCACAAATTTAAATGTTAAATATAAAACCTTACCATTACATTTCAATGAGTGCTGTAGTGGCCCACTGGTAACGCGTAGAGTTAATAGGTGGCAGGTTGGGGGTTCGAATCACAACCCCACAAAGAAATTTTAACATACATGCCCAACCTTGCTTACGTCAGCTTGGGTCACGTGGTGGCCTCCGGGCTTGCCACGTGGAAGCCTCTGATTGGTCCGTCCCAACAGAATATTCCATGGAATATTCTTTTTTTAATTTTTTTTTGAAAATTCAAAAATTAAGGGTCATTGGGCGATTTTGTTTTTGACATAACTTTCACATACGGAGACCGTTTTTCGAACCGTTTGCTGCGCCGGAATTGGGAGGACGAGCTCTATTCAGTCATTTAGGTTTGAGCCGATTTTGAGCACTTTCAACTTTGAGCATTTTTCGACACTTGGGACATGAGCCCCTGATCAGGATGAGATATGAATATATAATTTGGTAATTAATTGGAGAGGACCATATCTTCTCCAAAGTAAATTTGAGAGGACATTTTGGGGATGAGATATGAATATATAATTTGGTAATTAATTGGAGAGGATCATATCTTCTCCCAAGTAAATTTGAGAGGACATTTTGGGGATATGGATATTTAAAGTAGAATAAATGGAAGGAGACCATATCCTATCAAAATTTAAATTTGAGGAGGTAAGTTGGGAATTGAATAATAATAAAATTTATATTAGTAATAAATTTACAGTTTCATCAATGTAGGTATGTACCAATATTTCTTGATAATTATAAGTCAATATTTTCAGCTAATTTAATCACTAGTAAAATTTGCATGATAAGATTAAGTAGGGCATTACAACAAACAAATGATAAAGGAGTTCACCTGTTGGGTCCCTATAATACTAGTGATTACCCCATTACTATTGTAGTTATACCCCTTATTGATATTTTTGTGCCCCTATTGCCCACATATTGTTATTACTGTGCCCCATAGAATCCCTCTATTGTTATTTTTGTGGCTTTATATTATTATTGTTAGGTCGGC
>APFE031702518.1:85500-139980 GCA_000404065.3 Pinus taeda
CATTTCGCTCCATTTCGACAAAATTCCTTGTTTCACACATCGGGACAAGTCGCACTCAAATAATGTTCCAGAGAAATCAAAGATGAATTTTGGGAAGATGAGAGAGGTTTTTATCCAAAACATGCCAAAGAAGAAAAACCTCCTTCACGTTTTACACAGGTTTCATGGTTTGAGAGAAATGTCAAGAATACTGTTGCCTCAGGAGAATCAAAGACACCTCTGAAGTGACCTTGGTAAAATCAAGTCTTCTCCTAGCTTGGTTGGCCAAATGATTTGATTGATGGGTAAAATGATAACTAGACAAAGAGAGCTTTCCAATGAGCTATCATGAGCTAAATTTGGGGTTGAGGAAGGCATTCAAAAGTTGACTGCAACAACACTCTTCTTTCAGACAGCCTCATTTGGCACTTTTTGACAAGTCTTGTGATATTTGATTTTTGACAAGTCAAATCAACTCCAAATTGAAAAATTCCACTTGATTTGGAAATTAGACTCAAAGACCTTTCCAACGAGCTATCCTGCGCCCAATTCCGAGACCGGGAAGGCCTCCAAAATCCTCCTGAAACAGGGGTGCGACTAGTCGAGTTTGAGGTGCGACCAGTTGGGCAGGTGCGACTAGTCAGAGCTGCTCCCACAGTGCAATTTTTGAACTGGTGCGACCAGTCAGAGAGGTGCGACTAGTCGAGTTTGGGGTGCGACTAGTCAAGCTGAGTTTGCCAGAAACTTGCTAAATCACTCAAATCGCCCTCCCAAACTGCTAAATCGACCAGGTAGGCTCTAAATTCATGAAGGATGCTAATGGATGATGAAATAATGATTTGTGTCATCATGGTCTCATTCAGCTCGTTGTTCCCATCAGTTGAGTCAGCAGGGCATTCCATGGGTAGACTTCATTTCTCATGAGGTCTTTTCAGCGCCATCACGGTCACAGCCAGAGCCAGAGAGAGCACAGTCAGAGCCAGAGAGAGGTCAGCCAGAGCCACAGATCATTCATGAGGAGGGAGGTCCATCACGCCAGCCCGAGATTATTGTGCCGACACATGTTGTTTCCCCACCACAGTGTACATATCAGAGAGGTCATAGAATCTTGTTTGCAGCAGCTCGACGAGTATTTTCTCCACAGCAGGTGGAAGGGGTCTCGTCGTCATCATCAGAGCAGCGAGTGTTATCTCCACATCAGGTGAAGGGGCCTCGTTGCCGACAGCGGCACAAGTAGCAGAGAGGGGCAAGCAGCCCATGATTGAGGAGAGAGTGTATGGTGTTCCGGTTATTGATCTTGACGCTGATTCTCCTACCACAGAGCTCAGGGATATTATCCAAGAGCAAAGCGCCAACATTCAGTCACTGCAAACAAAGTTGTTGATGGCCAAATGGGTAAACACATATTTGGAGCAGCGAAACAAACAGCTGGAGGATGAGAAGGAATTGGACGAGCTATGGAGAATTTGAAGTGACCGAGTCATCAACCGTAGGAAGCTCGGTGACTTGCTGCCCAAAGAGAGAGAATCCATGCTTATCCGAGTCAACACACACTTAGAGGGGCTTCTGGCTAAGGCCAATCGGAACAACAACTTGCTAAGAAACATGAAAAATCATTATTGGGCAAGAATGCATGTTTGCAAGGCAAAGATGAAAATTCTTCAAAGGAGGTTGAATAAGGTTCCCAAAGGAAGGAAGAAGACCAACCCGCTCAGTATCTTGGCCAAATCTTCTCTTACTCATCACGGTACTCATAATCTTCCTTCTGGCAGCAAACCCAAGAAATTTTGAGAATTTTGAAGCATTTTTGGCATTTTTGGGAATTTAACAGGTTTTGGCCATTCTATCGGTCTCACCCCGTACGAGACCGGTAGTCGATACAGCTCAGAATGGGGAAAACTTTATATGGTTGGATTTGTCATGCAAAAATACACTTTCCTATGGAAGGATTTCAAATTTTTGTGGAGATTTGGGCACCCAAAAGCTCAAAATACAGCCAAATTTTGACTTTCTGCCCCCTTTTTAAGTTACAGAAAGAAGTCTTGGGAGATTTGATTTTTGAGGGGTCAAATCAACTCCAAATTCAGAAATTCCGGTTGGGTTGGAAAGTAGACTTCCAGACCTTTCCAATGAGCTATCCTGCATCTGATTTGGACTCCGGGAAGGCCTTCAAACAGCGCTGCCAAAAGGTGCGACTGGTAGAGCCAAAGGTGCGACCGGTAGAGCAAATTTTGCCTGTTTTTGACCAGTTCGGCCAGTTGAGCACAGTTTTCACTTGGATTGACCATTTGGGCATGTAATTGATGGATTTTTGTGTAACTTTCATGGCATTAGATACTTTTACTCTTCTTTACCTCTTCTAGAAGCTTCTTTGATGTAAATAGTGAATATTTAATGCATGGATAGGCTTCCTAAGTTTTAGAGGCAAGTTGTTGAGCTGGCCTATTATCTAGTGATTGATTTAGAATTTGTTGTAACAGCTCCTAGGAAGCTGAGCTCGACCCCTAGAGGTGGGGAAAGGAGTTGGATCTCCTATATTATGCCTTCTCTTACTCATTCTCAGGGTTGGACTCTAGAGGGAGAAGTGCTATTGTATTTTTTGACTTGTATTTTCTGCAATTTGAGGAAAAGGAAGGCCAGGGTTTTGCAGACTTCATTGTGGATTCTTGTGGATTATTATGTTGATGGTGTGTTTCCTACTATTATTGTAAGTGTGTTTATGTGTTCCATTCCTTAATCTCTTGCTGCTATTTAAACAAAAGAAGTGATAAAGTTTGAATTCATGCATGCCATGCTCAGCTTTCAATTTTGTTTAAATTTTATGTTTTCCGCCGTCTAGAGAGGATTCAAATTCATTGTTTGCCCTCTTTAGCTTTTCTCCTTTCCTCTCTGATCATCTCTTTCAACTAAAGGCATCAGCATAGATTCCTACCTTGCCCCAAGGAATCACCTGCAAAAACTGAGCTCAATCCCCACACCCTGAATTGCACTCCCTCCAATTGCCACCAAAAAATCCAAAAACTCTAAACCAATTCCCTATATCAGTTTACTAGCCTAAAATCCTTGTTCCTAATTGGTCAATTCATCCTATTGACAAAATCCATCGAGTTTTGACCCGAGAGAGCCTTCTCATACCTCGTAGGGCTAGCTACGAGGTGAAATGGTTTGATGTAGCCTTGAGAGTTTGTCTATCTCAGCCTAGGTGAATTCCAAGCGCTAACAAAACTCATTCTTATAAATTACAAAAATAATATTTCTTTTTCTTGGCAAGTACAAAGATCAAAAATACATTTGTAAATACCAAACCTAGTTACACTTTCTTCAATAGTCTCAATGAGATCCTTTTCTTGAAATTCCATCTCTAGAGGCTCAAGTGATTTGAATATACTCCCAGAATCATAAGGAAGGTAGGTATGAGCAAGGGCCTTATCAATCCTATCATTGTTGGTATCAAAGATAAGGTCTTCTAAAAAAGGAGAATCAATCATCTCCACTTTCTCCCTTTTATGCAAGGGAAAATGATAATTCTCCTTCCCAAAGGTGTCAATGGACATGTCATCATAAACAATGCCCGGGAGAAAGGGAGGACCACTCTCAACCTCATCCTCCTTGTCGGTGTCATAAATGGGAGCACAGTGAAATTGAGAACCAGCAATTTCCTATTTCTTGTTTTCAACATGGAAATAATTTCCAATGTCATCCTCCAAGGGGCTAATGGGATCACCTTCCTCAAGGTTCTCAAAAGGAGAATCATTAGGAGTACTGTGCTTGAGAAGGTTAAGGTTAGCCTCAACTTCACTTTCATTAGACTCATTCTTTCCTACACACGTTAGAATCATCTTTTCCATTGTGCGGACCCGATGACTCAAGTTCTTGTTCGTTACTTAGATTCTCAATGTCATGATGATGCTCGATGAAGGCTTCCTCTTGGATGCTTAATGTATGGTATACTTGAAAGTGTCTAAGAAAGCCATCAATGAACTCCTCAATAGATGAGATGCTCTTAGGTCTATGATCATGCGACCATGAGTTATGACCACCGAGAGATCTCATGAACAATAACATAAGGACATCCTGGTGAACGACTTTCTCTTTTGAAGCATGTGCATTAAATCTTTCTAGATGGTCAATTGCGGAGAGTGGATCACCATCAAACACAGGCACCCCACGTACGATCCTTCTTGTGACATGATTAGGGTGGCCAACGATGCTAGTGATGTACAAAGCGGGAAAATCATCAAAGAAAGACAATCTATTTGAGATATACATGTAAATTATGTAGGAGTCGCCAGGGTGAATTTAAAGATGCCTAAAAGTATGCTTGCTTCACCCTACAAGCATCGATCTTAAAGTTCAATGAAGAACTAGGGCTTCATTCTTCCAATGGAGTCACCAATAATGATATGTCAATATGTTGTATGGGGAACAAGACACACGTCTCGTGTTCCCGACAACGATGCCAAAATGTTACCACTCAAACTAGCAAGGGTCCTTGAAGGGAATCCTAGAGGGGCAACTGCTAGGTCAAGGGCAACAATGGAGTAATAGCTCACTATCACCTCAGCTAAAGCTCTCTACTCTTTACGAACTTTCACTGATGGGAGGAGACCTAGTATAATAAGGATCAAGAAGATGAATGGATCAATGATAGGATGAAAGGTGATCCTAGAAGCCTATTCACAAGAGGTTCAAATATATGGTTTGCTTGCTTAGAAAGCGAGATGAAAGGCTCTTTAGTAAGGGCTTAGGAGAATTCCAAGGGCTAGGGTTTGAGTATATGACTTGCCAGGGAGATTCGTAGACCCCAAAATCCTTGTGGAAACTTGGAATCCTAGTGGTCCTTGTGAAATTATCTTCAAAAGGTTGCGGGACCACACGAGACCAAGTGGACCCAAAATTAGGTCAAGAGGAATTGGTCCCTCAAGGAGGGGTTTGATCTAATTGTGGAAGAGGAGGATCGATGGACAAATCTTCTTGGAATAGAATGCAATGATCAAGATGAGGTCACTAGCTAGGGGAAACTTGGGGCAAGAAACGGTCATCGAGCTAGGGCTTGCAATATCTCGAGCTCCCATTGTCGGATTTGCTTCAAATTTGTAATGCCTCTAGAGAAAAATCCAGTACAGTTGTGGACCAAAAATCAAAGTGTTTGGATGGCTAGATTGTGAGATAATTGATGCCCTAGGTGACCTATGTAGGCTAGGCCTGGAAAAAGAGGGAGAGATGTTAAAGAGTATTATTTATGGTGATCACCTATGGAAGACCAGTGCCTATTCCTTTGGGAGAAATGGAGTCAAGAAGATTCCATTGATTAGGATGGTTTCATTCAGTCAAGGAGGCCTCTGGAACAATATCGCATGGCAATTAAGGCATGAGGAAAATTGCTTCAGGGTCTTTATACTTCAATGTGAAATATGTGATGACTTGTCAAGATAAATTTCAATGAAATATCTCTAAGAACATTCACTTATTCAAACATGGCTCATAACCTAAGTTGCAGGAAACGTTGGAGAAGGGTCTGTTTTCGGTCGGAAACGAAACGGAAACTTGGAAACGCGTACCGTACGACATGGAAACTCATTTCTGGTTGTACTGACTCATTTCTCAAGGAGGAAACGTGGCCAGTACGGCCGGAAATGAGTTTCTAGGCTGTACGACGAAGTTTCCTCTTCTAACTTGACTTTTTCTTGTAATTTTTATTTTTTTTTATTTTTTCGCTTCTAATTTTTTATGGGGAAACGAAAATATATTTTGGATGCTTCTAGATGCCTCTCAAGTTATAAAAAAGAGGATTTTTTTGAGTGGGGTAGCCCAATGTTCAAGCCTATGGCCCTCGTGTTGATATGCAGTTCATGGTAATGTTAAATTCTTAAAGTAAAAGGATGAAAATGAAAAATTCATTTTCATCCTTTTACTTAAATTTTTAACATTACCATGAAATGACTCAGGATGTTTGAAAGTGGTTTCGCCCTCATTGGATTTCATATGGAGAAAGTAGAATTTTAGATCTCACTCAAAATCCAGCAGACTTATTTGTTTTTTAGGATTTTAGGATTGGGGGGATTGCAATGTTTCCATTGGATTTTGTCATGTACTAGGGTATGGAACTTATATTTAATCAAGATAACCAAGCCCTCTATGCAGGGGAGACTCCCAATAATCAAGAGCATGTAGGGTACTAGGGTATGGAACTTGTATTTAATCAAGAGCACTAAGGTTGTTCCACTATGTAGGAGGAGACTCCCAATCGAGCATGAGATAAGAAATTAGAAATTTCTCGTCGCTGATTTTGGATATTGTTATTTTCATTATGTAATCATTCATGAGTAAATGTGATGTAAATTTAGAGACTTATAGTTTATGCATTGACATTGACAATTTAATCATAATGTAATAAATTAGAATGTATCATATATGCTTTATGATTGCACATATTTCTTAAATCCTATATAATATATATATATATATATATATTAATATATATATATTTTTTTCCCCGTTTCAAAATTTGGGGGGCTCACGTTTCGTACCCGTGCTTGTTTTGGAAACTCATATCCATTTCCCTGTTTCGTGCAACTTAGCTCATAACATGATGCAATGCTAATAAAAGACAAATTTATACCCTTTCACCCAAGAAAAGCAACAAAATTTCGGCCTAGTATAGCAAAAATCCGAGCATCATTTATGTGACATAGAAAAGAATGAAAAAATAACATTAAAAGAGCACTTACATGTGAGAACAAGTATATCCAATCATCATCATATGCCAATATAGAAGTTCCAAGACAAAAATGAAGATATCCAAACATGAAAATTCATCCATCCATCCAATTTCATCCTCCAAAGAGAATAGCGACAAGAGAATATGATTAATCCAAGTGATTATGAGAGAATAAATCATCTCATCATCTATTTATACAATGTCTAATGAATTTGATTTAGCTTATTTTGGCCTAATTTAGCCCCTAGAAGAAAATAATGTGCAAAATAACAAGTACCTTTGGTGACAAGCCCACTAAACTAGCTCAATAACAAAGGAGTAAGCCTCTCAAGAGGGTCGAATGATCAATAACATGTGTCATTAGGCCTTAGAGGTGGCCTAATGAAGTCCATAGGTGCCATAATGTGAATTAGGACTCCAAGAATAGTGGACAAAGGGATGACCCCTTGTTCTCCGAGTAATAAACTTGTGGTGCTCCCAAATGGATGCGGGGGCACACAAATGTCCTCATGGGTCTCCAAACAGATTGAAGATGCATGTAGACCATTTGCAAGGGCTGGGATGATGATATAAGTGATGCCACATCATCATATGGATCCTAGATCATCTGCCCAATGTATGGTGCAACTGTGGAGTCGGTTGGGCATTGGTAACCAATTGCATCTTCTTTGTCCAATAGGTGAACAACGAGCAATCTCTCGATGGCTTTGAGGATCCATGGAATGCTGTCTATTGCTATGGAGGCCCATGGGTCTCTATACACACGCTACATGTGCAAATGTAGCCTTTTGGAAGGTTAGGACCCTGTATAGGGAGACCAAACCCAAAATGGAGACCATTTGTAATCCTGCATAAGATCTAATGCGCCCCCTTGCCCTCCAGTACACCAAGTTATTGAATAAATGAAGTAAAAGAGATTACAAACCATGGAAAACAGGCAGGCACTTCATAATGGCATGCCCTTCCATAGTGGGCTTTGGCATGAGCAAATGTCTCCAAGCTTAAAGGGGGGTTAACCAAGAACCCTATTGATCTGAAAATGGGGCTCTTAGGCTTCTTGTCTAACTTACAAGAACCTCTCCCACTTCCGAAGCTTCTAATTTTCCCAAGTCTTAATGATTAACCAATGCGGAAATAAGAAATGCTTGAAAATATGGGTGTATGCTTGTATTTGTTTTCAGCTGATCACTTACTCTAAAATCTGTTGTTTGTGCTGATATGGGAAGGTACTTAAACTGATATACAAATGCATATAACAGTAGTTAAAGCAGCAATAAAACAAACACATAAGACAACAGTATAATATGGAGTTCACCCTGATATCTTGGGCTACGTCTCCTTGAGCTTTTATCAACTCGATTAGGCTCTCTGGGATTATGGCAATTGTTCTCTTACAAGTGCCTACACTTAACTCCAATGGTTTATACAAGAACATTGGGCTCAGAACACCATCTTATCCCTTGGCTCTTGGAGCTCTTCGGCTTTCCAGCTCTATCTCTTGGCTTTGGCTGTGGCTCTTGCTTTGGCTGTGGCTCTGACTCTGGCTTTGGCTCTATGGCTCGGGCTTTGGTTCTGGCTCTCAGCTCTGGCTTCTGGGGCTGGCTCTGGCTCTTGGCTCTAGCTTCTCTAAGCTCTTTCTCTCGGCCTTTTACATGCCTATGTGAGTCGCTCAAATTCCAAGCAACTCCAACAACAATATGCTGCTGCCAATTGAGCTCTCTGGCTTTTCACTCGACCTCCGAGTGACTCGCCAGACTCTCTGCGCATTCAGCGTTTTCTTCGCTGTTCGCCCTCCAATCTCTGGTGGCTCTGCCTATTACAGTGAGCTTGACTCTAGTTTTTCTACTTCCAGGTCTACTTATTGCCCCTTAGGCTGCTCTCTTTTTCTCCCTTTTTACTCTCTGTCTGTTCGTGGCTTATCGTCAATCCGTCTTATGACTGTTCGCTTCCTCTCCCGACTGTTCAGATTGCTTGCCTCTGTGCTGGAATTCCCTGCTCTTCGTCATCATCACTGTAATGCTTCATAGAGAGGTGGCCACTTGTCTCCTTAGGAGCCGAGCCAACTCTTCCTCAAGTGGTTTGTTACTTTGGTTATTCTGTGAAATGATTCATCCGCCAACTCAGCAGTCCAATCGGACTTCAACCTTTATGTGCTGAAGCTTATTTTCTCCATCGAATCCGGTTTCCCATCGGATGCAATCTCCGCCGTTAGATCTGGGGCCTCCAGATCCTACAGTTATCGCTCTTATCGCGCGATTGACTTGCTTGGACGTTAGCCTGCGATGAGGGCGGTTTTCTCTGTCATCCGCCGTACACATGTCAATCACTGTATGGCATCGCTGGGTCCTCTGACAAACTCGCTTACTGCTCAAAACGCCTCCAATATTCCGCCGGTTTTGGAGCGCGGTTTTGGAGTGCGGGACCCGCCTTCGGTATTAGCGCTTTTCCCACGGTTTTTTGGCTTTCCTTGTGACCGAGCATTCGGGGCTTTTCCATTTCGAGGGGTTTTGCCCAGCGATGCTAATCGTGCATTAGAAATGACCTTCGTTTTCTGATCCGAGCCTCTTAACTGACACTTTTGCGCCATGCACAGTCCCCATGGGCCAATGGTCAATGCTCTTTGACCGAAGGTCCTTGCTGCTTTGTGCTGGCTGCAAATTGTCGCTGTTTAGAGGTTATTTCTGATATGCTTCGACATCCATAAGACTTTAAACTTCGGTATGAGCTTTTACAGAGTTTGGGTAGCTTTAAGAGAGTTTAAGGATCCAAATTGAGATCACGCCTTCCCACTAAAAGAATTTTTGGTCCACCAAAAGACTGATATACTGATCTGAGCAGTAAATGAGAGTAACAACACCCCTTTTTTTTAGCCTCCCTACACTTGCTTTTGCATAGTGCCTCTGAGCCAAAATCTTTAACCACTTCTCTTCTTGGATGGGTTGGTCGTTTTGGGAAGAACTGTTTTCCTCCTTGACTTCATGCAGAACTTATGCTATGAAGTTTACAGAACATAGTTTGAACTTCTTTGCCTTGATCCTTGATCCAAGTGGCTCAAACAAATGTGAAGTACATTTGCTCCACAAAAATTTTATTTGTACCTGTTTGAAAAGCTGCCAACAACAACTGTTAACAACAACAGGCATACAGACAACAACTGTATGGTTTAACTCCTGCTTCAACAAAGAAATAGATTTCACATCTTGTGAACCCTTCCATGTCTTATATCTGCTTACAAAAGATTAGCCAATAAAACATGCCTTTACAACAAATGGCCCTTCAAGTCAAGCATGTAGGAAAAAGACCTTTAGGACTCTTTTCCAAAAGATGAATCACTTCATCCTTGTCTCTATTTTTGAGAAACCAAGTTAACTTCTCCCAAGCCAGCATCACATGCATCTCATGCTCAGGCATGCATTCCATCTTTCAACTTTCGCTTAAGTACACTGTACTTTCGAAGCTGAAATGAACACACTGTTGCAGCAATAAAGTGAGTTTCCTACTCAACCTCTTTCCATTTACCATTTGGTAAGATCCTGCAACTTGCATATTCCACAAAGAAATGCAAACAGGTGCATCACTAGACATGCAACGTTGATTAGATAAGAATTCTAACCATTTCTTACCAATCCATTTCAAAGGTCCCTCCTTTGCTTGCACATCGGCATCAATATGTGAATCATCCTGAACCACATCAACCATGGAATCTTTATCCCTGCCATTTTCTTTTTCCACCTTCTCCTTCAGCTTTGGTGGAAGCAGTGTTGGATTCAAAATCCAACACCTTTCAGTAAGATGCCCTTGCTTATGGCAGTAAGTGCAACACACGTGCATCCTTTTGATAGCATGATTTGCCTTGTCCTGTGGACCTTTGGCTGCTTGCTTCTTTTCCTTCAGAAGTTCCCTGTATGTGGCCATCCTCTTCCAACATCTAGAAACATAATGGTTATCCAAACCACAAAAGGAACATGCAATTCTTTTTCCATGCTTTACAAAATCAAAAGGAAGGTGTTTAGAACCAGATTTATACTTGCCTCTTTCACCTTTATTGCCTTCATGAGGAGGTGAAGCAAATGAAGAAGTGGCTCCCTTTGGAATACCATTACTTTCTTTAAGGCTGTCATAGTTTCCACAACTCTCTAGTTCAAGTGTGTGCTTCTGAACACCTGCATTATGCAAATGATGTCTTGAGCTATTGCATTCCTCATGAATACAATCCTCACACTTCTGAGGTAGAGGACCTGCAATGAAACTCCTTTTTGGAACTGTTTCAATGGTCTTCATGGCAGCTTTGGAATTCTCTCCATAAGACTATCCAGAGCCAAGACCCAAATACTTGGGCCTTTCCTCAACCATTATTGGCTCGACAATACCTTGTGCATGTTTGCCCAATCCTTTTCCTTCATAGCTCATCTTGGACATTAGCTTGGAACCTATGCCTTTGGTATGTTTTTCAAAAGAACCAATATAAGCATTCTTAGAAGAATTTGAAGACGAATAGAAATGGTTTACCTCTTCTTCAAGCTGATACTTGGCCAAGGCTTCTTTTGCAACAAAGAGTTGTGATTCCAACTCATGCATCCTTTTCATGTTTATACTTGCAATATGAAGTTGCCTCTCCATTTCCTGCAATTTGTCAGAAAGCATCTGCTTCTCTTCCTCCACGGAATTCAACTGCTCTCTAAGTATCCTGCTCTTTCTTCCATCCTCATACATTTCTCTCACCATATCCATTATGGTGGACAAGTCTTGCTTCATGTCTCCATTAAAGGAACTTGTGAAGAAAGAATATTTTGAGGACTCACTTGTAGAAGTTGTCATTTTCAAAATGCACAAAAGAACTTCAAACAAGATTATTAAAGAGCTTATCCAGTAACCTCTTGCAACAACCTTTTGTGCTTCAAGGATTGCCCTGAGGTCCTTTGGGATAGAAGAATGCCTTCATCTCTTCTCCCTTCTTGTCCTTCCTGGACTGAGCTATCAATAGCTTTCCCCTCACCTTTGCAAACTCAAGCAATAGTCAGTCTGCAACCAAGCATACAATCAATGAAGCAATCAATCATTGACTGTCAAAACACCTGTCAATCAAGTATTCTGTTACAACCTTCTTTGAAGGTGGGGTTAATCAACCTTAAGCTCTGATACAACCTGATTTGAAATTGGGTTTCTTAGGCGTCTTGTCTAACTTACAAGAACCTCTCACACTTCCAAAGCTTCTAATTTTCCCAAGTCTTAATGATTAACCAATGCAGAAATAAGAAATGCTTGAAAATATGGGTGTATGCTTGTATTTGTTTTCAGCTGATCACTTACTCTAAAATCTGTTGTTTGTGCTGATATGGGAAGGTACTTAAACTGATATACAAATACATATAACAGTGGTTAAAGAAGCAATAAAAACAAACACATAAGACAATAGTATAATATGGAGTTCACTCTAATATCTTGGGCTACGTCTCCTTGAGCTCTAATCAACTTGATTAGGCTCTCTGGGATTATGGCAATAATTCTTTTACAAGTGCCTACACTTAACTCCAATGTTTTATACAAGAACATTGTGCTCAGAACACCATCTTATCCCTTGGCTCTTGGAGCTCTTCGGCTTTCCAGCTCTCGTTCTTGGCTCTGGCTCTGGCTCTGGCTCTGGCTCTTGCTCTTGCTCTGGCTCTTGCTCTGGGTCTGGGTCTGACTCTGGCTCTGGCTCTGTGGCTCGGGCTCTGGTTCTGGCTCTCAGCTCTGGCTTCTGGCTTTTGGCTCTAGCTTCTCTAAGCTTTTTCTCCCGACCTTTTACATGCCTTTGTGAGTCGCTCAACTTCCAAGCAACTCCAACAAAAATATGCTGCTGTCAATTGAACTCTCTAGCTTTTCACTCGACCTCCGGGTGACTCCCCAGATTCTCTGTGCATTCAGCGTTTTCTTCGCTGTTCGCCCTCCAATCTCTAGTGGCTTTGCCTATTATAGTGAGCTTGGCTCTGGTTTTTCTACTTCTAGGTCTGCTTACTGCCCCTTAGGCTGCTCTCTTTTTCTCCCTTTTTACTCTATGTTTGTTTGTGGCTTATCACTAATCCGTCCTATGACTGTTCACTTCCTCTCTCGGCTCTTCGGATCGCCTGCCTCTGTGCTGGAATTCCCTGCTCTGCGTCATCATCATTGTAACGCTTCATAGATAGGTGGCCACTTGTCTCCTTACGAGCTTGAGCCAACTCTTCCTCAAGTGGTTCGTTACTTCGGTTACTCTGTGAAATGATTCATCCGCCAACTCAACGGTCCAATTGGACTTCAACCTTTATGTGCTGAAGCTTATTTTCTCTGTCGAATCTAGTTTCCCATCGGGCGCAATCTCTGTCGTTAGATCTGGTGCCTCCAGATCCTATGGTTATCGCTCTTATCGCGCGGTTTTTTCTCTCATCTGCCGGACACGCGTCAATCATTGTATGGCATCGCTGGGTTCTCTAACAAACCCACTTACCACCCGAAATGCCTTCAATATTCTGCCAGTTTTGGAGCACGGGACCCGCCTTTGATTTTAGCGCTTTTCCCATGATTTCTTGGCTTACCTTGTGACCGAGCGTTCGGGGCTTTTCCATTTTGAAGGGTTTTTCCTAGTGAATCACGCATCAGAAACGACCTTCGTTTTTCTGATCCGAGCCTCCTAACTACCATTTTTGCGCCATGCACAGTCCCCATGGTCCAACGGTCAATGCGCTTTGACCGAAGGTCCTCGTTGCTCTGTGCTGGCTGCAAATTGTCACTGTTCAGAGGTTATTTCTGATGGGCTTCGACATCCATAAGACTTTAAACTTCGGTATGAGTTTTTACAGAGTTCGTGTAGCTTTAAGAGAGTTTAAGGATCCAAATTTGGATCACCTATTAGGTGGTTTCTGCTTCTAAAGGGGGTGTTATGTCCATGGCACATCCTTCAAATGGTGGTGGTATGTGATAAAGTGATGGAACAAAGTAGGGGATGAAGGGGAAAACCTAGGTCACATGCCATGGTACAAGGGTAGCTAATGAAAGGGAAGCCCATACTTGGGTAAACGATGTGTAGGAGGGAGCAATTGTGATACATGAGTTACCTCAACATTGATATTTCCACCCTTCTTCATATGCCTTTTGCTTTTTATGATTTTTTTCGGTTAATTGCTCGAGGCTCAAGGGAATAAGAGCATGATGTGTAAACTTTAAACTATAATAGTGGATGCCCCCTTTAAGGTGGGACAGTTCATCGCTCACCACGGGTTGGTACAATTATGGGTTCCAATGATAGAGGAGGCTCATCTAGGGCCTATAGGAACTAAGGAAGGGGGTAGAGTTCATGTGTTGGCTTTTGCCCACGTGCTAAATGTGTTTGTCCTGACCATCTTTTGCATTTTGTGGTACAATTTCCTTTTGAATGTGGCCAATTATGATTTTTCTTTTCTTTTCTTTTGCATCAACCACCAAGCATCATTCCATGCACTACCTATGGTGTGGACAAAGGGGAGGGGGTGGCTGATTCCGTATGGACCCAATGGAGGAATGTGGACCCAGGTGGGAGGAGTGATTATAATGAGCGGAAGGGGGGTGATATATGTGGATCGGGGAGCGGGACGACGCAACCAAAATCAGGGTTTCCCATCTAGTACCATTCCTAAAGCCCAAAGGTCAGTAAAGGAGATCCCACGGGACTAGGGTCCAAGGTTAACATCCAAAGAGACTTAGGGGACAAGAGCACAGACCTAGTCCGTTCTTTCCACCAAATCCCCCCATTAATCCATGCCTTAGATTTTCCATGATAAGTAAACTAATATACTCAATCACCAAATGACAAGGCATACCTTTAGGTTTGAGAGGCCCACCTTCAAACATGTGGGTGAGGGACCACATGGTTGGCTTAGGTGGTTGAGAAATGTCACAATGAGCTAGTTGGTGGCTGCAAGGGGTTGCTGGTTGCCGACTGAGGATCATCATGGAGAAAGATTTTCTCCCAGGGATATTACCTACAAAATGGTGGGTAACAAACCGTATGTAGACTAGGGTTTTACAGTGAACCCTAAAGGTTAGGGTTTTACCAAAACAGAAGATAAAGAATATGACAAGGGTTGATTTAATCTAGAGATTAATCACCCTAAATAAGAATATTTATGATTCAAAACCCTAGACATAAAAGAGATAGTAATACAAAGCAAATTTTAAAATGATTGTACCCTTTTAATGAAAAGATTGGCTACAAATCTTGTGGTCTTAAACATACGTGGAGTTGCTTCTTTTGCGAACCTTGTAGGGTTTCTTCTGCAACAAGGCTTCTTCCATAATACAATTCTTTTAACGTCTTCCTTTGAATCTAGACATAGTCCTTATACCTGCAGGTTTATATTTTTGAAGTAACAAAGATAAATCTAAATATATACGAGATTAAGAATGATACTTACATTTTGTGAGGATGTGGAAGCTTCTTTTGGAAGGGTTTCCCTTCACCATGAAGCATCAATATTCTTATGTCTATATGTACCTGCAACATTAATTTGATAAGTACTACATAAAGTATATAGGTACAAGAGTGTGATAGGTCCATGGTACATCCATCAAATGGTAGGTGTCATGTGAAAAGATGGTGGAAAGGAGTGGGGCAACAAGAAAGCCTCCAAGCCACATTGCATGGTACATGGGTAGTTGTAGCGAGGGAAGCCCACACATTGGGTATATGGATGTAGAAAGGAGCAATCATGGTGCATGAGTTACCCAGACCTTTGTTTTTCCACCCTTCTTCATATGCTTTTTGTTTTTTATTGATTTTTCTTTCCTCTAACTGCTTGGGGCTCTAGGGAATAAGAGCATGATGTGTATGATAGAGTAATGAATACCCGTTTAAGTTTGGGAAGTTCATCACCCACCAGTGGTTGGGACAATCATGGGTTCTTAAATGATGTAGGGAGCACTCATAGGGGCCTTAGGAACCAAAGTGATAGCCATAATGATAGGGGGTAGAGCTCATGCATGGATTTTGTCCACGTGCTAAATTCTTATGTCCCAACCATCTTTTGCAATTTATGGTACATTGCTCCTTGATGACAAAATTGGGAAAGGAGATCTTTGGATTTATATCCTTCTACCAACTTTCGACAAGATTTATTATATTCTTCCATTCTTTCTTGCAATATTTGGCATCTTTCAAGATCCAGATCCTCATCATCCTTCCCATAGGAGATGCTTTCCAGCTCATTGCTATTGATTCCCAAATTTGCAATTGACAACTCCACATCATCCTTGCTTTCTTGGCCATCTTGGTCGTCCAATTGTTCATCGGGCAAAGAGCTATATTCTTGTTTGATTGCATGACACGTGGATTTGAATGCACCAGTGTAATAAGCAAGCTTGAAGAAAAGATAGTTAGAGAGAATTTCTTCATATTCCTGTTGTATACTATAGAGGTCTAGGCCGCTCTTATTATAGAAGTTGAGTAAGAAGTCCTCATCCTCACGCTTTACCACATGCTCACAAAGTTCATTCCACCCATCTAGTTATTCTTGCAATCTTTGAAGGATTTTAGGATCAAGGTCATGGACAATTTCTTTTCCACAATCAGCCATTTTTCATGATCTTGATTATAAATTGAATGTAGAGTCGCCAAGGTGAATTCTTAATGCCTTGATAGATGCTTGCTTCACCCTACAAGCATTGACTTTGAAGTTCAATTGAAGAACTAGGGCTTCATTGTTCCAATGGAGTCGCCAAAGTGATATATCAATGATGTCGTAAGGGAACAAGACACACGTTTCGTGTCCCCAACAACGATGCCAAAAATGTTGCCACACAATCTAGCAGGGGTCCTAGGAGTGGTACCTAAGGGACAACTACTGGACTAAATGACAACAATGGGACAAAGACCCACTGTCACCTCAGTTTGTGTCCCCTTATCTTTACGGACTTTCACCAATGGGAGGAGTCTCAGTGTAAGGGAAATCACTTGAAAGAATCAATGGCAAGGTGTGGTGTGATTTCCGAAGCCCATTCAAAGGAGAGGCTTAAATAATGGTTCAATTGCTTCAGAAAGAAGCTAATGGCTCTCCAAGAAAGGCTTATGAAGATAACTAGACCTAGGAGGAAAGGTTATTCAAATACAAAGGTTACTCCTAGACCAAAGGCTTCCTAAGGAGGCAAGATCTCTCTAATGGCTTTGTGAGGTAACAACCAAATAAAGGTTTGGGACCACAAGTGAGAGACCTAGCAGAGGATCCAAGCAAATCCTAGGGCTTTGAGAGATTGGTCTTCAATGCAATTCCTAGGTCAAGTAAGGATGAGAAAGGTTAATGAATAATTAACTTCCTTTGAGTTTCAAAAGCAAATGACCTTTGGAATGCCTTTAACTAATGAAGTTTAAAGCTAGAATTGATGATAGAGCTAGGGCTTGAGATTTCTCTCAAACTAGTCACGAGAATTGCCTCAAATTTGGAGGGTTAGTAGAGGACACTATAGCATAGTAGCCTCCCAAATTTTGCTCAAAAAAACCCCTCCTAATGCAATTTGCACCAGGCCCTAGTTGACCTTCTAGGGCTAGGGCATAATTTGAGAAAAAGGTGAAAATAAAGTGATTTAGGGTTGATCATCAAGGATCAAGGATCATCAAGGAGTTGAAATGATCAAGATCTAGGAACTTTGCTCTTTAAGGAGGCCTAAGGAAGGAGCTTCACTATCTATAGATGTAGCTACACGACAACCTCAGAGTTTTATACTTCGATGACAAATTTTTATGGAGTTTCGAGGATGCATATGCAACTAGTCCTCTAGGAACATTTGTTCATTCTTTGTCAATGAGTAACAAATGCAAAAATCTCCAATAGTTCAATGATTCCACTAATTTGCATTAATTAGGTCATATTATTTCACCATCTCTCTAATGGCTTTGCGATGTAACAACCAAATGAAGGTTTGGAGCCACAAGAGAGAGACCTGGGGGGGGATCCAAGCAAGGCCTAGGGCTTTGAGAGATTAGTCTTCAATGCAATTCCTAAGTCAAGCAAGGATGAGAAAGTTCAACGAATAATTAACTTCCTTCGAGTTTTCAAAAGAAAATGACCTTTGGAATGCCTCTAACCAACGAAGCTTAAAGCTAGAATCGATGTTGGAGCTAGGGCTTGAGTTTTCTCTCAAACTAGCCACGAGAATTGCCTCAAATTCGGGGGGTTAGTAGAGGACACTATAACACAGTAGGCTACCAATTTTCGCTCAAAAGGACCCCTCCTAAAGAAATTCGCACTAGGCCCTAGTTGACCTTCTAGGGTTAGGGCAAAATTTGAGAAAAAGGTGAAAAGAAAGTGATTTAGGGTTGATCATCAAGGATTAAGGTCAATGCCTAGCTATTGGGAAGATTGGAGTCAAATGATAAAGATATAGGAACTTTGCTCTTCAAGGAGGCCTAAGGAAGGAGCTTCGCTATCTATAGATGCAGCTACGTGACAACCTTAGACTTTTATACGTCGATGATAATTTTTTATGGAGTTTCAAGGATGCATATTCAACTAGTCCTCTAGGAACATTCATTCATTCTTTGTTAATGAGTAACACATGCAAAAATCTCCAATAGTTCAGTGATTTCACTAGTTCGCGTTAATTAGGTCACGTTATTTCACCATGAGAAAATAATTCCATGCATTAAACATCTATTAAAACAGAAATATAACATTATATTACACCTACAAGACAAAGAAGAGTATATCCATCCATCAATTTGCCAACAAGAAGCTCCAAGAGAGAGCGGAAATCTTCCATACATTAAAATGCATTTAATGATGCAATTCATTCCACAATTGGAGGTCTGAATTTTTTAGAGAGAGATATCCCAAATGCGAGTGATGATGTGATGCAGGAGCATTAGAGCTTCCAAGTCATCAAGCTTTTTGGAGACAAAGGTCCAAACCAGATCTTAACATGGAAAAGGAATTTTATTTCCTTATTGTAAATAATTTTAATTTATTTATTTCTTAGAGAACTATAGATAGAGATAAGATTTTGAAGAGGAAAATTTTTATTTCAAGACATGAAAAATTTAGGAAATAAATCATGAGAGGTTGTAGGAGAAAAAAGCTTGGTAGCAATTAACAAGTTCTTCGGATAAGAAAAAGTTTAGAAATCTTAGAAACTATTGCGGGTGCTTTTGGGATTTAAAAAAACTATGGATAGACAAGATTTTGTCAATAAGGCAAAATCGAGTCTACCTTGAAAAGCATGAGTGATTTGTGGATTGATTTATGAATCTAGGAAAATTTATTTTGTTTGTATATGTTATTGTAAATATTGTAAGATTAAAGGGAAAACAAATGACCAAATGACTGTAGAATTAGGCCAGAGGAGAATAGATTAGGATTTTTATTCTGTATGTACAATTTTGGTGTTTATTAATGAGAAGAGTTCATTAATTGGTGTGATTTGGTTTTGTGTGCTTATGCATGAATACATGGATATCTAGTGGATGTTTACATAATGTGAATGATTAGTTATCACTGCACTAATTGTAAGAGAAATAGTGAAGTGCTCATTTGTTTAGAGCAGAGCTGAGTTACAGAAAAAGTCAAATTTTCTTGCATCAAGTGGTATCAAAGTAGGAGATCTGGAGACAATAGAAGAATTGTGCACTACAGTATGGAGAAAAAATTAGATTGAGATTAAGACAGTGGTAGGTAAATTGATTTTGGGTTTTTATAATTTGTGGATATTGATGATAGGTAGCAACAATTGAGAAGGATGATTTGGTGAGAATTTTGTTAGCTAGCGCAACTATGATGGAGGGAAAAGAGTGACTGCAGAAACCAAGAGAGCAAGGAGTGCTCAGAAAGAAGGTTCAAGTGAAGTGAACCATTGGCCAAGTTTAGAGGAGATAACTTGGTGAGGTGTTGGCTAGATTGCAGCTCACAAGTGGAAAAGGAGAGTTCACGAAAGAAGGAAGTGACAATGACTACTGATAGTCATGTCAAGAGTTTAGGGAGAAGTCACAAGTAGATGAAAGAGAATGCTAAAGAAATTGACATGAGGAAGATGAGGGACAAGGAATTTGAGAAAGAGATGATTGAGATGAAGGCACAATTCAATGTGCTTATGGAGATACTACAACAAGAAGCTAAAGATCAAAGATGCGTTTGGGTGCTAAGGACGAAAGTGGAAATGGCACAAGTTGCATGGGAAGTTGAAGCACAAATTGAGCATTCAGCAAAGGGAAGAAGAGCACAGGGTAGCAGAGATGGAGGTTTGCATTTATGAACTGGAACAAAGACTAGTTCTTGGTGAAGATGAAGATGAAAGTGTTGATGAGATCCAAGGATCTCATGATTTTAAAACTAATGAAATTTTTGTGAATGTAGGTCATGCGGGTGTAGATGATGGAGAGCTTCCTCATGAAGGCAATACCAAGGAAATTCCAATTAATGGAATTGTGGATGAAATTTTTATGACAACGGAAAGAGATGTGGAATTCAAGGAAGAAGCAAAACTTTTGGAGGAATGGTCAACAAAGGACATAAGTGATGAGTATACAAATTTAATTCAAGGTAATTTTACTGATTTGTGTGAACAGATGAAACTTCTTGAGGAGAGATTCGTAAATCAAAAAGTGCATATTCAACTTGTAAAGTTGAACCTGGAAGAAGAGGAAATTGTCTTGGAAGACAATAATGAAGAGGAATTTACAGGGCTTGAGCAACAGATAGTGAAGCAGGTGTATAGGCTAGAACGTGCCAAGAGTCTTGAAACTCTTATGCACAAAGAAGATGTGTAGTAGCAAGCGAGAGATGATAGCAAGTTTTAGTAGTCAAGGACAAACATGGATGAGGAAATTGATAGGTTGTGTATGCTGATGAAGAGGATGACTAGGAGAAGGTACAACAAGAGGAAAAGGAATTCCAACAACAAAGTACAGTTGACTGAGCAACTTTGCGTCAGCAAGGCAAGTGGACGAGAACAACATAGAGTTTGGAAGCCTGGAGAAGTGAAAGAAACATCAACAGTAGGACAACAACATGCAAAGATGAAAGGACAACTACAACACAAGGTTTGGGATCCTGGAGTATTCATAAACTGATGACACATGACTAGGAGGTCATGAACTTTTTCTACCTTGGGAGTGTGATGTAGGAGCATTAGAGCATCTAAGTCATCAAGCTTTTTGGAGACAAAGGTCCAAATCGAGTCTTAACATGGAAAAATAATTTTATTTCGTTATTGTAAATAGTTTTAATTTATTTATTTCTTAGAGAACTATAGATAGAGATAAGATTTTTAGGAAGAAAATCTACCTTTTAAGGCATGAAAAATTTAGGAAATAAATCTTTGAGAGGTTGTAGGAGAAAAAGTCTTGGTAGCAATTAACAAGTTCTTAGGATAAGAAAAAGTTTAGAAATCTTAGAAACTATTGGGGGTGCTTTTAGATTTAGAAAAGCTATGGATTGGCAAGGCTTTTTCAATAAGAAAAAAGCGAGTCTACCTTGAAAAGCATGAGTGATTTGTGGATTGATTTTGAATCTAGGAGAATTTATTTTGTTTGTATATGTTATTATAAATATTGTAAGCCTAAAGGGAAAACAAATGATCAAATGAACGTAGAATTAGGGTAGAGGAGAATAGATCAAGATTTTTATTATATATGTACAATTATGGTATTTATTAATAAGAAGAGGATTCATTAATTGGTGTGCTTTGATTTTGTGTGTTTATGTATGAATACATGGATATCTAGTGGATGTTTACATAATGTGAATGATTACTTATTACTATACAAGAGTAACAAACCTGTGTTAATGATTGTAAGAGAAATAGTGAAGTGCTAATTTGTTTAGAGCAGAGCTGCATTACAAAAAAAGTCAAATTTTCCTGCATCATGATGATTTACAAATGAGGCTCTCCTTTAATTTATATGACCCTTTAGGAGTTCAATTTGATATAATTAGCCTAATTAAGTCCCTAAGATCACTTTAATGTGAAAAAGAACAACCCTATTGGTGACAAGCTCACCAAATAGCTCAAAAGTGTGAAATAAGCCTTCCTAATGAGGTCGAAATGATAAAATAATGGTGTAAAGGGTCGTTGTAAGGCCAAGATAAGTCCTCCATGTGTCATGATGAAGAGGAAGGCTCTCAAAATGATGACCAGGGGGGTGGCCCCTTGGTTTCCAAGCAAAACACTTGTGGTGCTCCCAACTGGCTGTGGGGAACAATCAATGGTCTCTTGGATCTCCAATGGGATCAAAGATGTTAATGATCCATCAATAAGGGCTGGAATGATGACAAAAGCCTTTCCATGTCTCTCTAGATGAGACAACATCACATCTGGGCCTTTGATCAACTACGAAGTGTCAGGTACAAGTATCTGGCCAGCTGGGCACCATGGTCCAAGTGCATCATCATCTCTGTATGGCTAGGGCACGAACACATAATGTGTAGTGCTGAAGAAGCCCATGGTGTGACAATCAATGCTTTGCTAAGGAGGAGGCCCATGGCCTTCAACACTCACCCTACAAGTGCCATTATGACCCTTTGGAGGGCTCGGACCTCGTATAGGGAGACCAAGTCCAAATGGAGACCCACTTATAATCTTGTAAAAGATCCAATGCGTTTCGTTACCTTCCAGTACAACAATTCATTAGTGTAATTGAGTAAATAAGCTTGCGAACCATGGGCAAAAGTGGACATTTCATAGTGGCATGCCCTTCCTAATTGGCTTTAGAGTGTACAAGTGTCACCGAGCTCAACAAGAGAGGTTAATAAAGGACCCTATTAGGTGGTTTCAACCTCTAAGTGAATAACAAGTCCATGGTACATCCGTCAAATGGTAGGTTTCATGGGAAAAATGGTGGAACAGAGTGGGGCAACAGGTAAGGCTCCAAGCCACATGCCATGGTACAAAGGTAGTTGTAATGAGGGAAGGCCACACGTTGGGTATATTGATGTAGGAGGGAGCAATCATGGTGCATGAGTTACTCTGACCTTCGTTTTTCCACCCTTCTTCATATGCCTTTTTCCTTTTATTGATTTTTCTTTCTTTTAACTGCTTGGGGCTCTAGAGAATGAGAGCATGGTGTGCATGATAAAGCAGTGAATACCCATTTAAGGTTGGGTAGTTCATCGCCCATTAGGGGTTGGGACTATCATGGCTTCCTAAATTATGCAGGGAGCACTCATAGGGGCCCTAGGAACCAGGGTGATAGCCATAATTATAGGGGGTAGAGCTCATGCATGGCTTTTTCCTACGTGCTAAATTCTTATGTCCTTACAATCTTTTGCGTTTTATGGTACATTTCCTATTGTAAGTATCCAAATTATGCTTTTAATTTTCTTTTTAGCTGCATCAACCTCCAGGGCATCGTTCTAGGCCCGACCCAAAGTGTGGATAAGGGGAGGGGGAGGCTAACTCCTTGTGGACCTAATGAACAAATGTGGATGAAGATTGGAAAAATATGAAAAGGGGTTATAATGAGTGGAGAGGAGTGAGATATATGGTGTCGGGATGTGGGACCACGCAACCAAAATTAGGGTTTCCCATGTAGTGTCACTCCTAAAGCTAGTAGCCAATAAAGGAGATCCCACGAGACTAGGACAACAAGATTAACCACCAAATTGAGGTGAGGGAACAATAGTACAGTCCAAGCTCATTCTTTCTGCTGAATCGCTCCACTAATCCATGTCCAAATGTGTCCAAGAAAAGCAATTAGACATACCCAATTACATAATGAAAGGCATACCTTTGGGGTTAGAAGCTGACCTTCAAAATACGATCATAACAGATGGACTAGGGCACATAATAGCTGGCTTAGGTGGTTGAGAATGGTGGCACATCAAGCTATCTGGTGGCTGCAAGGGGTTGTTGGCTAAGTTGCACGAAACGGGGAAACGGGGAAGCGAAACGAAACGCGGAAGCGAAACGAAACGCGACCTCCCCAAATTTTGGAAACGGGGAAACACGAATATATATATATATATATATATATATATATATATTATTATATATATTGATATATATATTAAAAACATTTAAAAATTATTAATATATATATGTGCAATCATAAAGCATTAATAGTGTGATGAGAAAATGAGAGGCACTGCTATTTTATAGCTTTAGAATTGGTTTCTAGAAGTCATTAGAAACCCTAAACTAATTAAAAATTAATTAGCAAAAAAAAAAATTTAAAAAACAAGTGTCAATTTGATGGAAACGTGGCCCGTACGGCGTGGAAACGCGTTTCTGTACGTACGGGCGAGTTTCCATTTCGGAAAACTCGCCCGTACGTACGGAAACGCGTTTCCACGCCGTACGGTACGGGGAAACGCGTTTCTGTTTCGTTTCCCCAGGGAAACGACCCCTAGGGCCACGTTTCCTGCAACTTAGGTTGTTGGCTGTTGATTGAAGACATATCTAGGAGAAACATTCCCCTATGGGTGTCACCCACTGGCGGTGGGTAACAGATCCCAAGGAGAAAAGTTTAGATTTTGTCCAAGCAAATCGAAACCCTTGAAAGACCCTACACACATCTTGAGGAGAGGTAACCATTTTACAGAAATGGTAAGTGGGTGGAGTGTGAAATTTAAGTGGGAGTGGTTTGGACCACTTTTGAAATATTCTCCTCATTTTTCCTCGATCAAATCCTATTCAAATCAACAAACTTGGACCACTCCCTAAAAATTGTGAATTCCTTGAGACATTAGCTATTGCCATGGACCATTGAACTTTTTTCTTTGGTTATCTTCCTTGGTAAATGGAATCCACATCATTTTTTTTACTTGATTTTTATCCCTCATGAATTTCCTCCTCTTTTTTGAGTATTTTTCCCTTGGAGAGAATTTTTATTTTCTCCCAATTATTATTTTATGATCAATTTATTTGCTAGTTTTTTGCCAAAAGTTAGGAAAAATGGGTTTTGAGGGGTGAATAATCACTTTTTGACCCTCAAAGTGTGTCCAAAACAGAAATTTGAGGTGTAGAGGTCTAATTTTGAGTACTCATACCCCCGACAACTTCTCTAGACAACACTTATTACATGTTACATAAAATTTTTATTAAAAATCCTGTCTTGCGGTAAATTTCTAACAATAAAAAAATGACACTTATACTTAACCAAATTCTGTGAAACTTTATAAATGATCTAGTAAGGTAATATACATTGCCTCTAGACACTAGGACTCACTTAAGACTCTACCACCAAGCCAAACTCCAACTTTGGGGTATATCTGGGAGAAAAACTTAACTAATTATAAGTGTTAAAAAACACAAATAATTAGCAGACGAAAAAAAAACTCCCTCAAGTGAACTCACTTGCTAGTAAAATCCTAAGCTACCTAGGCCTGTTACATAACTCTTTTTCATCATACTAGAATCATTTTTACAATATCCCTGCAGGGTTGTGGAATTTGAGAAACTGATTGAAGAGAAGAAGAAGAAAGAGGCTTGAAAGCTCTGATGAAGGCTGGAATTCTAATTGATCTGATTGTGCTGGAATGCTTTGAAGTGTACTTTGGGCATGGAGTCTTTGACAAATCTTCAAACGCAATTTGAGTGGTTAACACAACGAACAAGTGTTCTAGTCTCTATGGTGTCTAAGAGACTAAGGAACACAAGATCTCCATAACCCATAAAAGGTTTCGTTAGAAACTCTTTAGAAACACCTCAATTAGATTAATTGACCAATTATTAAATATTTCCTAAGTCTAACTTAGAAAAATTGGTGAATTAAATCAAATTAATTGTGGAAAATCGATTTTGCCTTAGAGAATTTCGAAAAAGTCACTTGATGGAGTCAAGATGATCTTAGCCATCAGTTGGGACTAGATGTTGGTCGTTGATAGCTCAATGAGAGATTATAAGAGCAAGTCGATGGGTTTGGAAAGGTGACACAAGACACGAGAATTCAGAGGGAGGTAGTGCGAATTGGCCAGTTACAGAGAGCAAGGCGCCATTCCAGCCAAAGAGAAAGCCAACAACTGGGTTTTTAGCAGTGTGATTTTTCAAAGAAATTCTCAGGAGGTTTCCAACATTCCAGAGTAAGGAAGGGAGGTCGATATTTCCAACAGAGGAGGCCAAAGCAGGAGTGTCAATTGCCAGTGCGTGTTGCCAGTTAGCTAGTGTGTGTTTCAGAGGCAGTAGTTCGATTTCCAATCCAAGGAGGTGATCTAGAGGAATTGCAAGTTGTCTTAGTGAGCAGCAATAGATAGTGCGAGTTCTAGAGAGGGTTTCCAAAGGTAGTCCAAGTTACCCAACAACACTTCTGTGCAGTCCAGTTAGCTAGTGCTAGTTGTAGGCTGGAGTGCGAGTGGCTGGAAGGAGGTCGGGTTGATTTTTGAGGAGGGATATTTGTGATTCCAATTATTTTGCCAGTTGAGATAAATTGCCGGAAGCTTTGTCAATGAATAGGCAAGCCGCAGTATTCTCTATTTTGTTGAAGATTATTGATAATAAAACCCTCATCTGCTGCACTAGTTTTCCCCACATTGGGGTTTTTCCAAGGATGATTGTCCAAAATATTGGGCACATCTATCTTGTGTGCGTGCATTAGTTTTCTCAATTCCAGTATTTAAATTTGTGAAGAATGGCAGTAGTGAATTTATCGTTATTTGCCGACTTAATTTTCTGAAGACAAATAGACTGCATAATTTAGGAGATAAATATCCAATTATTGCATTCGTGAAAATTTCACATAAAGTGAGTCGAAGAGTTGTTGATGTGACAATGTTCAACCTTTTAAAATGTCCCTAGCATTGCACTTTGTTAAAGGACATTGTAACAGTTGAAGTGTAGGGTTGTGAGGTAATAAAGTGGGCGCTATTTTGAGGGTTTGTTATCCACCATTTTGTGGGTAATATCCCTAGGAGAAATTTTTTTCTCCAAGGTGGTTCTCAGTGGGCAGCCAACAGCCCCTTGTAGCCACCATCTAGCTCATTGTGCCATTTTCTTGCCACCTGAGCCAACCATGTGGTCCCTCGCCCGTCTGCCATGGTCATATGTTTGAAGGTGGGCCTCCTGAACTTAAAAGTATGCCTTGTCATTTGGAAATTAAGTATTGTAGTTTTCTTATCATGGACACTTCTTGGCATGGATTAATGGGGGGATTCGGGGGAAAGAATGGGCTAGGTCTGTGCTCTTGTCCCCTAGACCCCTTTCAGGTATTAACCTTGGATTCTAGTCTCATGGGATCTCTTTTATTGAGCATTTGGCTTTAGGGATGGTATTTCATGGGAAACCCCGATTTTGGTTGTGTGGTCCCGCTCCTTTATTTGCTTATATTACCCTTTTTCCATTCATTATTACCCCAATCATTTCTCCCACCTAGGTCCACGTTCCCCCATTAGGTCCACATTGGGTTAGCATGTTGAAGAAAGTATAACTAGGTTCGGTCTTCATAATGACATGATCTTTGTATTTGACGTAAAAAAAGGAAATAAATTATTTTTGTAATCTTGCTACATGGGTTTCATGAGCAAGAAGTGTCTCTAGGTAAAAGACTTCTTCTTGATGTCTTTAGGATTTATTTCTATGTCAAAGAATCATGTGATGAGTCTGTACAAGTCTTCAACAAGTGTAGCAGCCCTCCAAGACCAAGATCAATGCCTCAAGAACAAGCACAAGCAGTCTGCAAATGAAAACATCAATGGAAGTTCATGTCGGCCCAAAATATGAATTAAATACATAAATACAAGTTATGTCGGCTTGGTATAAAGACACATCGGTTCATGAAGTTATGTCAGCTTACATATAGAACCCTCATCACTAAAAATACCCACGAAGGGTCAGCTTAAAAGGCAGAACTCACATGAGATGGAGCCACAGTCTTGAAGAGATGAAGCTACAGTCATAAGGTAGCTGCGGTGAGATGGAGCCACAGACATAGAAGAGGAGCCACAATGAAGGCATGGAACCGCAGTAGGGTTAAGGAGCTATAGACTAGCGTGTCAAGAAGCTGCAAGGAAAGGAGGGTTTGACTGCACTTCGTATGGGGTATAAGTGTAGTCATAACCTCGACTAAATGGAGCAAAATGACCTCGTTTGATGGACGCAACAATGAACTAAGGTCTGGGTTAGATAATTTCTCAACTTAGTCCTAATCTTCATGACTGAATCTCACATATGAATCTCGAAGGTATTCCTATAGCAGATAGCATGAAGTCTCGATGATGATCACTGTGATATGGATGGGATTGTTCTCCTCCTCAGTAGTGCATATCTCAATGATAGGAAGCACAATGATCATCCTTTGATAGATCTCCAAATTCTACATGAAGTCTCAACATACTGTGACATGATCTTGAACATATCTCAGTGAAGACTCGGATCTGTATGTATACGATGATCTTATAATAAGACGCAGTGACTAAGGAATAGTAGTGAAATCAATGTATAAGAAGAAGAAGCTAGCATACTAACAATGAAGGAATGATGTCTCTGTAGTAGTCTTGGCATCATGATGAGAAGCAACAATAATAATCACTGTCTCAGCAAGTATACAGTCGTGATAAAGATATAATGCACAGTCATCATGATGAAGACTTCAATGAAGAACATAGTGTTGCAGTAGTAATGAAGAGCATAATGTTGCAGCAGTAATGAAGAGCATAGTGTTGTAGTAGTGATGAAGGGCATGGTGTTGTAGCAATGATGAAGGGCATGGTGCTGCAGCAGTGATGAAGATCACGATGGTGATGACCTCTGTGGTGCAGCGAAGAGAATGATCTTAACAGTGACACGAAGAGGATTGATGGCTTGGTCTTGGAGAGGCAGATTGAGTCATGGGTCATGGTCTTGGTATTCGTCAATGAAATTTCTATAAGAAGAATTTACGCATGGGTTTTTGTCTCCAAGTGGGAAAGGTTTTGGCCTTGGCAGAGAGCCAAACATTTGTGTTCTTGTCTCTTTTTGTTTTGGTAGCAGTTTGATGGAGTAAACACACATTCTAATAATGAATAGAATACTAAGCTAAGATAAATTATATAGATGCTTCACAAATTGTTATCATGTAATGAAGAATCAAGTTAATATCTACATGCCCTAGATTCTTCAACATAGCATGCCCCTTCCCCTTGCCCACACCATGGGTCATGGCGTAGAATGAATCCCAGAGGTTAGTGCCACTAAAAAGAAAGGTAAAAGCATATACGACCACATTCAATAGGAAAATGTACCACAAAATGCAAAAGATGGCCGGGATAAACACATTTAGCGCATGGGCAAAAACCAATACATGAGCTCTACCCCATCATCATGGCCATCACCCTGGTTCCTACAGGTTCTATGAGCCTCCTTCAGCATATTGTCCCAACCCTTGGTGGGTAATGAACTGCCCCACCTTAAAAGGGGGATACTCACTGCTATATCTTATACGTCATGCTCTTACCCCTTTGAGCCTCGAGCAGTTAATCAAAGAAAATCTTAAAAAGGAAAAAGACATATAAAGAAAGGTGGAAAAATCAAGGTTGGGGCACCTCATGTACCACAATCGCTCCCTCATACACATTATAAACCCAAGTGTGGGCTTCCCTCTTATTAGCTACCCCTGTACCTCAACATGTGACCCAGGGCTGCCCCTTCTCATCCCCTATTTCATTCACCTATTTGTCACTTGCCACCACCTTTTGAAGGATGTACCTTAACTATATTATCCCCTTTAGAAGTAGAAACCACCTAATAGGATTATTGGTTAACCCCATTTGGAGTTTAGGAGACGTTGGCACATCTCGAAGCCCATTAAGGAAGGGCAGGCCATTATGAAGTTCCCACCTATGGTCCATGATTGGTAAGCTCATTTACTTGATTTCTCTAATGATTTGTTGTACTGGAAGGCTAAGGTACACATTGGATCTTGTGCAGGATTGCAGATGGTCTCCATCTTGGGTTTGGTCTCCTTATACGGGGTCCTAATCCTCCAGAGGGATACATTGGCACATGTAGGGTGAGCATTATGAGCCATGGGCCTCTGCAACAACAGATTGCACTCCATGGATCCCCACAACCATTTAGAGATTGCTTGTGATCAACTTATTGGACAAGGAGGATGCACCTCATCTATCATGCCTAGCGGGCCCCAAATCTATGCCATACACTTGGCAGATGATCCAGGACTTGCATAATGATGTGACACCACCTACACCATCATCCTATCCCTTGTAGGCGATCTATAGGCATCTTCGATTTGCTTGGAGATCCATGAGGACACTTGTATGCCCCCACATTTCATTTGGAGCACCACAAGTTATTACAAGGGGCCAACCCCTTGCCCGCTGCTTTTGAGGGTCCTATTCTTCATTGTGGCACCCATGGACCTCATGAGCTCTTTTATAGGTCCCTACGACATGCATAGATTATTATTTGATCTCTTGAGAGGCTTACTTTTTCATTTATGAGCTAGTTTGTGGGCTTGTCACCAAAAGTTGAATTATTAGAACATTATTTTATTTTTGGGGCTTATGTAGGCCAAGGAGGCTAATTCAAACTCCCAAGTTGTGTATAAATACAAGTGATATGAGTTCGTTTCTCATCATCACTTTGGATTGGATCCCTTCTCTCTCTTGAGAATTTCACACTTTTTCTTAGTGGATGAATTGGAGCTTTGTGGATGAATTTTGATGTGTGGATATTGCTCTATCTTCTCTTGGAGCTTCGCTCATGTCAATTTTGAATGGTTGGATATAATCTGTTACATGTAAGTACATGCTTTTTGAGGTTATTCTTGTTTACTTTTGTCATATACATTGGACTGGGATTTTCGCTGTTCTAGGGCTAATTGCTACATGCATTTACTGCTTAAAATTGTGGAATTTGTCTCCATTATAGCATCTCTCAATGTATGGGCCATGTAATATGAGTGAAATCTCCTAGGGGTAATTCTATCAAAAAATTTGACCTTGATAAGCTATTTCCTTTTGTACATCGAAGTATAAAAGTTGTAAGGTTGCTTCTTCTTGACCTAGAAGGCAAGCGAAGTGATATTGAGGCCCCTTTGACTGGGAACCAAGAAATCCTACTCATATTCATCAGACTCCATTCTCCCAAAGATTAAGGCACTAATCTACTAAGGGCGGTCACCTAAACTCATATTCTTTCAGCTCCTTCTAGGTCTAGCCAAGTTGGGGTAGCTAGGGCATCAATTTCCCGACAAGCTAGCCATAAAAAAAATTCGATCTCCTAGGGTCTCTTGCGCTGGCCTTTCCTCAAGCTCTCCTCCAAGTTTGAAACCATTTCAATGGTGGAGTTGGGAGGAAAGCCAAGCCCTAGCTCTGGGATCAAAACTTGCCTTGCCATCCCCAAGGCTAGTACCTCATAGGGTCAAAACAACATATTCAAGTGAAATCCTTTCTTTGATCCTTTCCCCCACCTTGTCCAGGGTAAGAGTATCATTAGTCGCTACATACTTTCCTCATACCTTAGACCGGGTCCACTTGGCCCTGTGTGGTCCCGCTCCTTTGAAAGATCATTCTTCAACAACCATCCAGGATACCAATTCTAACAAGGATTTCAGGGATTGGGGAACTTCTTCACAACTCTTATCCCGTAAACCTAACCCTCAAATTCTCTCTTCCTTTCCCTAGAATACATACTACCTTGCTTAGAAAGCAAGCAAGCTCCATCCTTCAAACTCTTTTGGGAAAGGGTTTATTTGGGTTACTCATATCCATTGACTTATCCTTCATCGGTCACTCCATACATACTAGGTCTCCTCCCATCGGGTGAAAGTTTGTAAATAGAAGGGAGCCTTAGCTGAGGTGACTGTCAGCTAAGTCTCCATTTGTTGCCCTTGGCCTAGCATTTACCGTTTAGGGATCCCCCTTAAGTCCCCTGCTAGTTTGAGCGGTAACAGGGTCAAACTCCGTTTTTCCAAAGATTTAGTAGACTGGCTATAGTGATTTGATGTAGGCATGTCTTTGAAAATCTTTTCTCATCTGGTGGCTCCACGAAATAACAAAGCCCTATTACATAATATTTTTTAGTGACATACTATTTGTGGAGTTGAGGGCATCTAGTAGGGTTTAAAGGCATTTGAAGCCTCCCTTGGTGACTCCATTGTTATGGAAAAGTGGCTTGCTTGTAATATGTTTTCAAAATTTCATATTAGTTTTTCTTTTTGAAGATTTTGAGGTGAAGAATGACATCATTCCTAGAAAATTTGGAGGCCTAATTGTTTGGTCCTTTGGATTTCTCAGGTATTCTTAGATATCATAGTGAGCTTCCTCATTCAAAATAGTTCATGTGCTTGGATGTACCATGGAAACCCACGTCTAGTTGCACAACATGTTACATCTTTTAGTTATTTTATTTTAGATATCAATGTCGTCCATGTTGAAGAAAATGTAACTAGGCTCAGTCATCATAAATGTAATTTTGACATTTTCTTTTTTGTAGAAAAGAGATTATTTTTATATTATTTGTCAATGAGTTTCTTGCTCATTGAAGTAGGTCAGCACATGTTTAAGTGCTTCTAGGAAGTCAAAAGGTCAATGTATTTATGTAAGACCCTTAGAGGGCATGTTAGACTATGTATAAAAATTGTATAAGGTCAAAGGAATACCTCCAAGCCAAGTGCAAGTCCTCTCCATGCAGCAATGTCCTCCAAAAGAAGCTAAACGATGAAAATAATGAAGAAATAGTCAAGTTGGCCTAAAAACATCACGTCGGCCTAATGTCGGCCTAAAGGAGGGACAACCCTCTGTACATAGAGGCTGTCCACTCCCTCTTAACATCCAACAAGAAAGCTTTGAAATCAGTGAAGGTAGAAGCCGAGGAAAGTGAAGGAAAAGACAAGTCTAAGGGTCTCCAGGAAAAATGAAGAAAGGAGGAAGAAGACTAAAGTGAAGAGGATTGTTTCTAGGGCAGAATATAGTCACACGTGAGAGATAAAAAGGTTAAGTCTGCGAGTATGATGGCAGTGAAAAAACAATCCATGAACTAGTGTTGTTTGGGCTAGAAACTAGGCCTACAAGGCCTCCCATGTCAAGCGAAGAAGCCTATCTCTATAGCGAAGAAAAAAGGACTCTAATTCTCTAGGGTTTCTACTACACGTGGCAAAACTAGGGTTGTTGTTCAGTTATGTTGTACCTCTGAGATAGTAGTAGGTTAGCTACCAATGCCAGAGCATCTAACATAATTGTTTTGGTGTTTTTGGTTTTAGTTTTGGAAGACCAATGAATGAAGACAGATGTAGAATTGAAATACTTAATCCTTTGGATAATATTAATATCTCAGCAAAGGGCTGCTATAAAACTTTACACAGTGATATAGATCAAATACTGGTGAGAAGAAGACAAAATAATATGATTATCACAGTTTCCAAATTGTAAAACAGAACAATCATAAGTAGGAAAACCTTCTAAACTATGTTCCAAAGATTCAAGGCAATATACTTAATCTTACAAAAGATGTTGATGATTTATTGATTAGAGGGGATTAGCTAAACAGACAGTTCATTAATCCATTCTCTTAATAGATGATCACTTCAGGAGCTTATAGGAATAAATTGAGACACAATTATTCCTACCTAGATATCTCTACAAGTCATAAGCATATGAAGAAAAACATAATGATTGATAACTGGAAAAACTTACAGGATAACACAAACTATGTAAAACCAAATTTCTAATCCTCTGCTTTATATTAAGGTTCCAGAAAAACTGAGTACATCAAATGTCTAGAAAAGCTTCCTTCAAAGGTGACTTCCAGGTTCAAAGTAGAATTAACAGTCAAGACTTAACAAGCAATGAACAATGAATCTTGAACTTCGAACCATTAACAACTCGAGAAGAGAGTTATTTATACAATAATGAAACTAAGAAAATATCCTAAAACTGATTAAGATTTATTCTAGGAAAGGAAAGATCTTCATGTAAGAAGATAGAGGAAACTATTGAAATGTTTCTTGCTGTCCCTTTTATTTAGGTTGTGTTGGCTTTGTTATTTGATATTTTGCCTTTTAAGCTGCTTGATTGTTTGTATTCTTTACGCTGGTTGACTCCTTCATTTGATACTCTTTAAACTCTGTAAATATCATTTGACCTTGCTGAGTAACCTTTACTGTGTTCCTTTCTACCTTTACTGTGCATTTCAGGTTTTTACTATGTTTTTCAACAATAAATTGTTTTAGATTTTATGTCACATGGTAAAGTAATTTGATATAATCTTCATATTTGTCTTCAAACTGTATGCAGGCTTTTTCTTTGTAAGCCTGGAATAGAAACTTTACCTGCAAAACACAGAAATTGTTAAGAAAAACATAAGAGACGAAGACGGTCGTCAATGGCTTTTTGATCTTAAAAGGATATTGGAAGGAGTCCGGAGCGTATCAGAAGGTAAAACAATGGTTTTATTGGTCGCAGAGGCTAATGGAGGCTTCACTGTGAAAACAGGCAAAAACAGAGCAAAATGGTGATTTTTTCGTTTAAACGGAAAAACAATTTTTTTTTTTGAATTATGGCGCAAAGTGGACAGTGGCTATTTTGTCGTTATGCGGGAGGCAGTTTTGGTTTTCATTGCACTGCTTATGAGGAGCGAGCGGTTTTGGGAGGGGTCACCCGATATAGTTTAAAGCCTGACATGTAGCAAGGGGAGGTCAGTGGAATACCGCTTTTTGGGTGGGTAATGCCCATACAGAGAGCCAACCTGAAATTGCTAAGGGCCGTTGGATTTGAATGCATGTGATCGGACGGTGGTGGAGCGAAAGAGCAGTACGGAGGGGCCCAACGATTAATCATGGTGGTATGGGCTTAATTATGGGTTAAAAACTGAGATTAGCGGTTAAATGGAGGTTTAGGCAGACTCTTCGTTAAAATCATAAAAACATTTTAACAAAGAAATTCTTTGGAAAACTTGGTATGGCGGACTTGAAATAATATAAATTCGAGTGGATAAATGTCATCAGGTTCGGGTTCATCGCATATCGCAATCAGAGTTTAGCAAAGGAAAGACCCATCGCAAAGGAATGCGATAGGGGCCGGACGCAATGTAGGAAATAAACCATGGATAATACTGCGTTGGGGCCAGGTTCCCATCGCATATCGTAGATCACAATGGCGGAGGGTAATGCTATTAGCGGGGACTTACGATGGAGGCGGATGCGATATGGCATGAAATATGAAATATATTTGGGTCGGATCTGTCACACATCGCATATCGCAATTGCGGTTTGAGTGCATGCACATTGAAAGGCTTGCGATCTGCCGATGCAATGTTTTATTAAATACATAGTTTTATTATAAAACTTATGGTTTTGGGGTATTTTATTAAAGGGAGTTAATATATACGGGAAAGGGAACTTTTAGGGGTTTAATACACTAAGTTAGCGTTAATATGAAATATGAGCGGAAAGGGAAAATACACTAAGTATTATGCTTTTCATGGGTTATTTGCTTTTCGCATATATATATCAATGTTTAGGCTAAAACATCTTTTTGTGGGTTTTTCGGGTAGAAGGAGATTTAACATGGGGTTTTCACTTTTCTTAGGCAAAAAGGGTTTTGACCTTAGGAAAAGAAGTTTTTTATGGAAAATGAATGAATATGAATGTATGAAGGTAGGAAGGGGAAATTAGTAAATATAGGGATGAATGGGGATGAGGGAAGTTAATTAATTGACCTTGTAGACTTTCATTTGCTTTGTGTAATTGTCTCATGGGCATAGAAACATATAGTAAAACATGATAAATGTACATTTTGTCCAATCAATCATAATTCTTTTGCAACATTTCTTCTACTTACCCTTTGCTTATCCTATCATTTTTTCTTCACTTAATAGGTGCATTTAAGCTAGCAAACCCTTTTCCTTCCTTTTAATTTTACAAAAGCAAACTATCTAATTCTAACTTTATAACATCCAAGGGCTCAGATTAAATTGATGAGCACCTTATTATTCTCTACCTAACTACTGATCTGCCAAGATTAAACAGTTTGGTCAAATCTTATTCTCTAACTATAACATCAAATTTAAAACATGAAGCAATCAAGATTAAACTATTTGACTGTCATGGGTTGTGGCATTTATGACAAGCTACACACAACCATTATTTTGGATAAACAATAGTAGTGGCCTTTAGACTTGCTCACTTTTAGAGTTTATTTTTTTTTTTTTTTTTTTTTTCTAACCTAATGCTTTCTTTTTGTCTTGATTTTTTAGGACATCTAACCTAACATTTTCTTTGATATGGATATCACCATCAAGATATTTTCTTTAAAAACATTTTATTCACCAGTGTTATGTCCATATCCTAACTTAACATTTTTTCAAATATTCTATCTTATCAAAACCAAAAAATGCTACAACATTGACTCCATCTGGGGACTGCTTTCTCCTGTAGAATGCAGAGAACCTGTAGATCCATGTGCCTTCTCCTTGGGCTATGGAGTTCTTGCTGTAAGAAAAATCACACTGACATCTTGAAAAGTAAAAGCAACTGGAGTATTTACAATGAAAACTATTTCAACTTCTTAGTACTGAATGTATTGTTTGAGAAACCTTCCATTTACAGGATAAGTGGAATATAGCCCCTTAAGATTCTGCAGCACAATAGTGTTGTTACCCTTCACTTCATCAATTGCTAAAGGCCGAAATCATAGATTGTCAAATTTGCCATGCTTTCCTTTCTCTTCTCTCTTGACAGCCCATCTTAGAACTAAATCACCTTCCTTAAAGTCCCTTTCCCTGGCTCTTCTGTCAAACAGGACCTTCATCTTATTCTAATATTTCTTCAATTTGTGTTGAACTTTATCTCTATTTTCATTAAGTTCAATAATTTGATTTATCCTTCTCGAAAAATCATCAGGTTCATTTGTTGAATCCTGTAGGAATTTTAAAACATGGAAGGCCAAATTGGTAGGGAAGATTGCATCTTTCCCATAGACTAATTGAAATGGAGATTTTCCAGCTGATCTCTTTGGAGTAATTCTGTTTGCTCATACTGCATAAATCAAATGTGAATCCCAGCTCTTCTTATGATCAACTAGAGTCTTTTTGATTACCTTGACCAGGGTTTTGTTTGATGACTCTGCAAGGCCATTACCTTGAGGGTAGTATGGAGTTGAATGATGTAACAAAATCTGATATTTCTGGCAAAAGTCAATCATTTTAACACTAGAAACAACTGTTGCATTATCAGTGACAATTTGAGTTGGGCAACCAATTCTAGATAAGTTATTTTCCTCAATAAACTTAATTACTACTGAATCAATAGCATTTCTGACTGGAATTGCTTCCACCCATTTAGTAAGTAGTCTCTTGCAGTGATGATCCATCTATGTTGATTACTTGAAGTGGGGTGGATCTCTCCAACAAAATGTAATCTCCATTGAGCAAAAGGTGCTGAAACTATTGATGGAACGAGTGGAAGAGCTGCTAATTTTTGTTTACCACCAAACATTTGACAAGGAAGACAACCTTTGAGCTTTGCCCCTACTAAGAACAATGTGGGCCAATAAAATCCTCACCTCAGAATCTTGTATGCTGTTGCTCTCCAAGCATAATGTCCCCCACAAAATCCTGTATGAAACTGATCAATGATTCCTTCAGTTTCAGATTCTGTTAAACATAATAACAAAATATTCAGTGGATCTTTCCAGTATAAATTTGCATTTATAATGCAGTACTTGACCGATTTTAACTTAAGGGTTTTACACCGTGTTTAGGAAAACGATGTTGGACACTCAAAATGGATCAAGAAATTTACAATGTCTTGATACCAGTTTGACAATAAGAATTTTTCATCAATGTGTGTAGGACTGATCTACCCTGAAGGTAGAGGTTCTTGTGGATTCTCCCCTTTAGGATGAAGGGAAGGTTCTTGTGGATTCTCCCCTTCTACAAGGACAAAAGGTTCTTGTGTATTCTTCCCTTGTATTTCTAAAATAGAATTGATTCCAAGTACTTTGCAGTTGGATTTAGCTAGAAACTTGGCTAATCCTTGACCTTTTACTAACTTGGTAGTCTTGATAGTTGGATCAAACTCCAGAATTTGAGTGATCTATCTACCTCTTTTCCCATCAGTGTCTGGTTGGGTTAGGACAATTTTCACAGCACTATTAGGGGCATAAGCAGTAATAGGTGAATGTAAGACATACATTCTGAATGATTTCAGGGCTTGAATGAGGGCATAGACTTGCTTTTCAATGTTGTCAAACTTAAGCTCAACATCTTTCATAACCTTGCTGAAAAAGGCTATGGGTTGGTCATGGGAATCTTCATCTTTCTGTAATAGAGCGACAACAAGGGTTGTTTCAGAGGCAAAAGAGAAAATACTAAATGGCTTAGTAAAATCAGGGCTAGCTAAGGTGGGAGCTTCAGAGATAGCCCTTTTTATTTGTTCAAATGCATGCCTAGAAGAGGCAATCCATTTGACTTCATGGTCCTTTCGGAGCATGTCAGTTATATCTTTTACAATCTCTGCATAATTTGGAATAAACCTCCTTAGAAAATTAATCTTGCCCAGAAAAGCTTGAATCTCCTTTTTGTTTCTAGGTAAGGTCAATGTTTCAATGGTAGATACTCGTTTGGGATCAATTATTACTCCTTCCTTTGAAATTATATGGCCCAACAATTTTCCTTCTTTGACAACAAACAAGGACTTCTTAGGGTTTAATGATATTCCAAATTTTCTACACCTGTCAAAAATCTTCATCAAATGCTTTAGATGTTTCTGATTAGATTTAGAAAAAACAGTTATGTCATCAAGATAAATAACCACAAATATATTTACCTGACCCATAAAATCTATGTCCATAGCTCTCTGAAACTTTGCTCCAACATTGGTTAAGCCAAATGGCATCCTAGCATACATGAATGTACCCCAGGGTGTAGTAAAGGTTGTCTTCTCTTTGTCTGCTGTATCAACATTCACCTAATTATAACCTGAAAAACCATCAAGCATAGAAAGTCTTTGTGCTCCTGAAACCATTTGAAGTAAATGATCCATTTTTGGCAAAGGATAATTATCTTTTAATGATGCCGTGCTCAAATTTCTAAAATTCACACAGAGTCTTATTTCTCCATTTTTCTTTCTAACAGGAACTAGATTTGCAACCCAATTAGAATATCTAAGAGGGGGGATGATTTGAGCATCTAGCATTTTCTTAATTTCCCTTTCTATAGTTGGTAGAAGGGTTGGATTTATCCTTCTAAGTTTTTGTTGATAAGGTTTTGCTTCTGGCTTCAAAGGAATCTTATGCTGTATTAATGAAGTATCATAGGTCTTTAGATCAGCATAAGTCCAGGCAAAAACATGCTTATGATTTTGCAGCAACTTAAGATATTGATCTTTGATCTCAGGGTCTAGAGATGCACATATTTTGATGTTTTTGATATCTTCATCAATTCCAATGTTAATCTCTTCTATGTCATATTCTGAAGAAATGGACTGAGGGTTTTGGAGGACATCATTTTGATCAAACAATTTAAAGGAATGAGTCTTTTTGGAATAAAATGATTAGATAATTGAATAATGTCATGATTAGCAATTTGGGTTTTAAAATCTGAAGTATCATTTCCATCTGTATTTTCATTTATTTCAGTTCTATCTTCATCAATTTGTAGAAATGAAAAATCATCTATTACTTGCAGAAATGATTTCAAATGTTCATCATCTTCGAATATTTGCAAATGTTTCAGATTATCTGGGATAGATGGCCTATATTTGACTTGTATTTGATAGAGTACATCAGTATGATTAGAAATTTTAAAAGAGCTAGCAGAGACAACTAAGGCATCTGCATGAATATTTTGATCTCTGGGAATATGAGTCAAATTAAAAACATCAAAGAAGTTTTCAACTGAATCCCATACTTCATTTCGGTAGGGCTTAAGTCTAGGGTTCTTGGTTTGACAAAAATTTCTTACTGGCTTAACAATAAGCTCTGAATCAGTAAAAACACTTAAGTTTTGAACTTTTAGGCTTTTGGCTAATTGCAATCCTAAAAGGAAAGCTTCATATTCAGCCACATTATTGGTAACTTCAAAATCTAATTTACATGATTGGGTTATATTTTCTTTTTCAAGTGAAATTAAAACTACTCCAGCTCTTGCCCCATCTTTTGTGCAAGAGCCATCAAAGAACAGTTTCCAAATATCAGTTTGGTTCGGTTCAGGACTTTCAAGTACCTCTTCAATTTTGACTTGAATTTTATGTTGGTTTGAAGTGAATTGAAAACAACCACAGTCTTGATCTATTGCATAAATTGGATGGTTCCTTGGTTAGTCTTACAAACAGTATGTACAAATCTTACGTCTCTATATAATCTTAATTGCTCTCCTCCATAAACATGAATAGTAGCATATGACATATCCATCTGTAGAGTTCCCCCTAATTTGGCACAACAAGACCTAGAAAGGAGCATTCCAAACTTAGGAGGGATATTTGTGACAACAATATCAAGTACTACACTTTTCATTGGAATTTGGGCAAGGGTAACCACTAGATCCTTGATCAATCCCAAACAGGGCATCTTTTTAGAATCAAAGGTGTACATGTCATGGTAGGATCTAGTTATGTCGAGTTTCAAATGGTCCATGATAGATTTTTGGCATAAGGTTGTGTGATGCTCCTGAATCAAGCATACAATTATACAACATGGAATCATTTGTTTTAAGAGTTACATAGAAAAGAGGTATTATCTCATGTATCATGTCTGGACTAGGGCCAAAAACTACTGCTGGTTTTTCATCTTGCAGACTTATGACATCACCTTCAGCATCAACCGAGGTATTTGGTATCCATTTTGTGACTTGGTTTTGTAACTAGGGTTTTTAGAAAGTTTTGACAGTGGAATTGGGATCTTAACCCTCTCTAATTCTTTTTCAACATTAAATGTAGTCAAAATGTTTTTACCAGTTTGGGTAGTATCAATTGACTGATCTAAGGGTTGAATAAGAGTTGTTTGAGCTTCAACAGTTTTGGTACGTGGTTCAATTATTGGAGTTTCCTTTGGAGGTCTCCCAGGACTAGTCCTAGGCCTAAGATCATACCTCTTGTTTAATTCTGCAATTAAAAATTCAGAGAAAGCATGATATTTAGAGACTTGTGAAGCTTCTTGCTCTACTTTAACCTGATTATGTTGTGAGAGAGGAATGATGGCTGTTTGATTGGAAGAAGAATCCATACTATTAATATCTTTAGTACTTGTCATAGTATTATCATCAGGTTGTTGGTCATCTATCAATAGAGGAGTAGGAACCTGTTGATCATTGCTAGGTCTCTGAAGAATTTGTAGTGGTGGATTTCTTTTATACTGACCTTGATTTTGATTTTGGGGTCTAGTAATTGATTGTTGTATTGTCCTAGGTTGGGTCTCAATCTTTGAAATCCTATTGGATAGGTTTCTAAGAAGATGTTATTTTATCTATTTTTGAGTCTTTTGATTTAGTCTTAGAGGAACTAGGGGCTTCTTGAACAGATTTGAGTTTTCTTTGGGCCTTTTCTTCCTTAAGTTTTAAAGAAGTTGAGGCTGCCCTATTTGCTTCTACTGCTATAGCGTTTGTTTGCATATCTTCAAGAGTTCTTGAAGTTCTCTCTCGTAGCATAACATCAAAGTCATCATCAAAAGCTTTAGAAAATCTAGACTTAGTTGTTGCTATAGGGGGCTTACAATTAGCAGGCATTTTGTGATAGAGTTTATTGAATCTTTTGATAAAATCTGATATTGGTTCACCGAAGTTCCTTTTAAGCTCTTCAAATTCTGTGGGGAAGTAAAGATGATTCTTTTTCACACCCCTTTGATTTTTAAATATGGTTGTAAGCTCTTCCCAATTTCTAATGGAAGCTGCTGGTAACTGCCTAAACCAAATCCTTACATTTCGTTGAAGTGACTGTACAACTACAAACAATCTCATATAAACGTTTTCTTGTTCAATATCATGTTGTCTGTAAAGTCAAGGAAAGCTTGAAGATGGTCCTTAGCTGAGGGACCAGTTTCTCTATTGTACTTGGGAAGGTATTTTAAGTATCCAGCTGGGAATGCATCAAGGTTATTAGGTAAGACTAAGGCAACATATCTGGCCTGTACAATAGGCCGGAAAGCCATGATAGCAGGTGGTGTATGAGTTGCTTGAGGTATATGAGGTGCGTGAGGTGGATGAGGTTGTCCAGGTGGAGTATGAGGTGTTTGTGTGGATGTAGAGGATGAAGAAGCAGTAGAGGAAGAAGATGGTGATTTAGGGGTTGATGAACTAGTTGGAGGTGAAGGAGGAGGAGATCTCCTGAAAGACTTCAAAGGAGTATTAAGAACTAACTTTGGGACCTGTAAAGGAATGCCTTATTTTGTTTCAAAGAGAGGATTGGTATATATAGAGAAGGTCTACTCAGATTGTTTAGAAGAAGAAGCTTCAGGTTGGTCAAAAATGGAAGGAAATGGATATGTGGTAGGGGATATGAAATCTGTGGGTTTATATTCTGGTAGATCAACACCCAAATCAAATTTAGTTTTAGGTGATCGTGGTGGTAGTGTGGGTATTGGATGAGATTCTAATGAATGAATAAGGTAGGCTGACTTAAAATCAACTCCTCTATTTAGAAGTTCAGCAACCCTAGGTGATAAATGGGAGTAATCAGGATCAGATGGGATATTACTATACGGGTCAAATGATTCTAATTTTTCAGACTGTAGGACTGAAGAGGAAGAAGAAGATGGATGGTGTCCCCTTTTAGAACTAGCTTTTCTCAGAAGCCTTTCAGGATCTAACAGAGGACTAACTATGTCAGCTTCTGAACGAGATCTGGTATGTTTAAAAGGTGCCAACTTAGGAGTGTGGAGTTGCCTAGGTGAATGATTTTAACCTTTCTAAACCCTTTAATCACCTTTAAAGGAAAATAATAAATGAATATCGTTGTCCCAAGGGAAACTTAAATGAAATTCGAATCCTCGACAATGGCGCTAGTCTGATGTTGTACCTTTGAGATAGTAGTAGGTTAGCTCCCAATGCCAGAGCATCTAAAATAATTGTTTTGGGGTTTTTTGTTTTAGTTTTGGAAGACCAATGTATGAAGACATATGTAGAATTGAAATACTTAATCCTTTTGATAATACCTTCTAAACTATGTTCCAAAGATTCAAGGCAATATACTTAAGCTTACAAAAGATGCTGATGATTTATTGTTTAGAGGGGATTAGCTAAACAGACAGTTCATTAATCCATTCTCTTAATAGATGATCACTTCAGGAGCATATAGGAATAAATTGAGACACAATTATTTCTACCTAGATATCTCTATTAGTCATAAGCATATGAAGAAAAACATAATGATTGATAACTGGAAAAACTTACAGGATAATACAAACTGTGTAAAACCAAATTCAGAATCCTCTGCTTTGTATTAAGGTTCCAGAAAGACTGACTACATCAAGTGTCTAAAAAAGCTTCCTTCAAAGGTGGCTTCCAGGTTCAAAGTAGAATTAACAATCAAGACTTAACAAGCAATGAACAATGAATCTTGAACTTCGAACCATTAACAACTTGAGAAGAGAGTTATTTGTACAATAATGAAATTGAGAAAATATCCTAAAACTAATTAAGATTTATTCTTGGAAAGGAAAGATCTTCATGCAAGAAGATAAGGGCAACTATTGAACTGTTTCTTGCTGTCCCTTTTATTCAGGTTGTGCTGGCTTTGTTATTTGATATTTTTCCCTTTATGCTGCTTGATTGTTTATATTCCTTACGCTGGTTGACTCCTTCATTTGATATTTCATCTGATACTCTTTAAACTCTGTAAATATCCTTTGACCTTGCTGAGTAACCTTTACTGTGTTCCTTTTTACCTTTACTGTGCATTTCAGGTTTTTACTGTGTTTTTCAACAGTAAATCCTTTCAAATTTTATGTCACATGGTAAAGTAATTTGATATTATGTTTATATTTGTCTTCAAACTGTATGCAGGCTTTTTCTTTGTAAGCCTGGAATAGAAGCTTTGCCTGCAAAATACAGAAATTGTTATGAAAAACATAGGTGACAGAGACTGTTGTCAATGGCTTTTTGAGCTTAAAAGGATATTGGAAGGAGTCTAGAGCGTATCAGAAGGTAAAACAATGGTTTTATTGGTCGCAGAGGCTTATGGAAGCTTCACTGTAAAAACAAGTAAAAACAGAGCAAAATGGTGATTTTTTCGTTTAAACGGAAAAACAGTTTTCTTTTTGAATTATGGCACAAAGTCAACAGTGGCTATTTTGTCGTTATGAGGGAGGCGGTTTTGGTTTTCATCGCACCGCTTATGAGGCATGAGTGGTTTTGGGAGGGGTTAACCGATATAATTTAAAGCCTGACACGTAGCAAGGGGAGGTCAGTGGAATACCGTTTTTTGGGTGGGTAATGCCCGTACAGAGAGCCAACCCGAAATCGCTAAGGGCCGTTGGATTTGAATGCATGTGATCTGACGGTGGTGGAGCGAAAGAGTAGTATGGAGCGGCCCAACGATTAATCATGGTGGTATGGGCTTAATTATGGGTTAAAAACTGAGATTAGCGGTGAAATGGAGGTTTAGGCAGACTCTTTGTAAAAATCATAAAAACATTTTAACAAAGAAATTCTTTGCAAAACATGGTATGGTGGACTTGAAATAATATAAATTCGGGCATATAAATTTCTTCGGGTCCGGGTTCATCGCATATCACAATCGAAGTTTAGCAAAGGAAAGGCTCATCGCAAAAGAATGTGATAGGGGCCGGATGTGATGTAGGAAATAAACCATGGATAATATTGCGTCGGGTCTGGGTTCCCATCACATATCAGAGATTGCAATGGCGGAGGGTAATGCTATTAGCCGGGACTTGCGATGGAGGCGGATGCGATATGGCATGAAATATGAAATATATTTGGGTCGGGTTCGTCGCACATCGCATATCGCAATCACGGTTTGAGTGCATCCACGTTGAAATCTTGCGATCCACTGATGCGATGTTTTAATAAATACATAGTTTTATATAAAACTTATGGTTTCGGGGTATTCTATTAAAGGGAGTTAATATATATAGGAAAGGGAACTTTTAGGGGTTTAATACGCTAAGGTAGCATTAATATGAAATATAAGCGGAAAGGGGAAATACACTCAGTATTATGCTTTTCATGGGTTATTTTCTTTTCACATATATATCAATACTTAGGCTAAAACATCTTTTTGTGGGTTTTTCGGGTAAAATGAGATTTAACATGGGGTTTTCACTTTTCCTAGGCAAAAAAGGTTTTGACCTTAGGAAAATGGGTTTTTTATGGAAAATGAATGAATATGAATGTATGAAGGTAGGAAGGGGAAATTAGTAAATATATGGATGAATGGGGATGAGGGAAGTTAATTAATTGATCTTGTAGACCTTCATTTGCTTTGTGTAATTGTCTCATGGGCATAGAAACATATAGTAAAATATAATAAATGTTCATTTTGTCCAATCAATCATAATTATTTTGCAACCTTTCTTCTACTTACCCTTTGCTTATCCTATCATTCTTTCTTCACTTAATGGGTGCATTTAAGCTAGCATACCCTTTTCCTTCATTTTTATTTTACAAAAGCAAACTATTTAATTCTAACCTTATAACATCCAAGGGCTCAGATTAAACTGATGAGTACCTTATTATTTTCTACCTAACTACTGATCTGCCAAGATTAAATAGTTTGGCCAGATCTTTATTCTCTAACTATAACATCAAATTTAAAGCATGAAGCAGTCAAGATTAAACTATTTGACTATCATGGGTTGTGGCATTTATGACAAACTGCACACAACCATTATTTTGTAGAAACAATAGTACTGACATTTAGACTTGCTCACTTTTAGAGTTTGTTTGTTTTCTTTTCTTTTTAACCTAACATTTTCTTTTTGTCTTGATTTTTTAGGACATCTAACTTAACATTTTCTTTGATATGGACATCATCATCAAGATATTTTCCTTAAAAACATTTTATTCACTATTGTTATGTCCATATCCTAACTTAACATTTTTTCAAATATTCTATCTTATCAAAACCAAAAAATGCTACAACAAGTTACATCAGTTTGCAGACCTATCTCAAGAAGAATCTCGTTGGATCAAGGGAAGGGTGTCTCCTTAAGCAGAGAACATCTCTAAGAGAAGAAGAAGCATATCTCATCAAGAAGCTCACATAAGCAAGGTCTATCTCTAGATAAGAAGCAGAGAAGGAGGGCGAAGTGTTGGGGAGCAAAGTGCTAGAAGGAGGAAGTCTATGTGCTAAGGATTAAAGTGCAGAATAGCGGAAGGACTTTACTTGTGCTTGGAGGACATCCTAGTCAAGGGTCTAGGGTTTGGCATTGATCAATAAGAAGCTTCAATAAGAGAAACTTATCGAAGGGTTTTCCTCTTTAAGAGAGAGAGGTTTTGGCCCTGGCAGAGACCCAACATCTGTGCTTTTGTCTTTATGGTTTTGGTAGCAGTTTGATGAAACACACACACTAATAATAAGAAGAAGATCAAGTTAAGATAATTTAAAAGTGCTTCACAAATTGTTACCAAGAAGAGAAGAATCCTAATATACATCATTGCCCATGATTCTTCAACAGTCCATGTGGGTGTTATGACAAAAATGTTTGTATATACATTGGAAGAAGATGCAAAAATATATGTTTTGAAATATCGTAAAGGGGAAATATCTTCCTTTGCAGGTTTATCCAAGCATTCACAATGATTGAGATTGTTAATCTAGAATCTAGAACTCTACAATCTCTGCATGATCTAGCTACAATGTGGATCACTCAATGTTGCACGAAGTGGGGTCGTTTTTTGGAAGCAGGGACACGAAAGCATCATTTTCCAAAAATCTAGGAATTGAAACGTCCGCGGAAGCGTTTGCTATATATATATATATATATATATTATATATATATATTATTTTTTTGCATTTATACTCAAAACAAACATCCCAAATACCAAATTAATTGTCGAAGACATGAAAACATGCATATTTTTGCATAAATCAAAATAGATATGACATCCATGATTCCATTGTAGTTACTAGTATGTACAACAATCATCTATATTCTAGCTATTACAAGCTCACATCAAATTTTTAAGCATATTATAAAACATAAAACATTTAAGCATATTATAAAACATAAAACATAGAGCATATTATCATTTATATAGCAAGTGAGCAACTGTCAACATTTGTCATGTCCAAAATTCAAATAATAATGTTTTCAAAATATGTCACTTGGTCACCACCAAGACAAAAAAGGTTCAAAATTCAAATTCACAAGCCTACAAGTCTAATGAGTAATCTATGACAAAAAGTAGTAGATTGTGAATATATCTACTAATCTCTCCTCCTTCCACCACGAAGAGAACATGGCGGCGGGCCTCCACATGGTGGCAATGAAGAAGATGGTGCATGTGGAAGTTGTGGCACTGAAACTGATGAAGAAGAACTCCCTGCTGTTGGTGTTGAACCATGGAACCTAGGAACCAAGGGACCAGATGGGGGTAGGGCCCAGGGGTGGCATATCAACACGATCATCATTATCTTGGAATCACTCAAAAAATTCATGCAAAAAAAAAACACTAGTTAACAAAAAAATTAAAAACATGAATTAGAGAAATGCTTTATAAGGAAAAGTTGGAAAATTTATACCACAATGGACATCCCTGGATAAGAGCATCCTCTAATTGCTCTAATCGCAACACTCCATCCTCCAAATTGGGCTCCTCTGGATTCTTGTCCCAAATCAACAGGTCTTTATTAGACTTTGCATCTTCACAGTAATGGGACAACAATCGCAAGTTGTAATGAACATAAACCAAGCTCTCTGCGCGGTCTAAACTCAACCTGTTTCTTTTAACATTCTGGATGAAAGAATAAGAGCTCCAACACCTCTCTGCAGAAGAAGTGTTTAGCACTTGTGATAGCACCCGCAATGCCAAACTCTGTAGAAGTGGAGTACCCCCTCCATGCATGTTTCACCACTCGAGAAGAAAAAGTCTCTCGATCTTTAATTGCATGCATGCTTCCAAATGGACCAGTGTTAAGCATATAGTTGCTCACCTGTCTCCGTACCAATGCAGTCTCCTCCTCATCAGGGATTAATTTACTCAATGCAGCCATATATTTTCTGTGAACCTCTTGATCTTGGTGTGGTTTTCTCCTGCTTCCCCCCCCAGGTGCTGGTGTTGATGATGGATGATAGTATTTAGGTGTCAAAACATATGCTAATGCATGCAATGGAACATTTAGCATTTCCCATCGGTTTTCCACCTCTACACGAATATGATTGTACAAGGTGGTATCTCTAGGCTCAACAATACCTTTAATCTGCCCCAACATGCTATCCATTTGCTCATACACCTCCCCAATTACTGGTCGATCTGAATCTGCAAACTTGATCATGTAATAAATTGGTTTGGTGAATTGCAAAATATATTTAACCTGTCCCCAAAAGTAACTGTCAAGAACAGTGTCCTTGATTGCATTAGCACCATCTATGTCAGTGTTAATTTCATCCCATGAATCAGCACACACCAGATTAGTTAAAGCTTGGCTCACCTTCACTAGCCGCGTAAAGGTGAGGTAATAACTAGCAAATATTGTCTTTGCAATTTTAAGCAACTGCAACTTGGAGTAAGTGCCATAGAAGTAGTTTACCCTTGTATGCCCTGTGATGAATTTAATGAGTTGCTTCCCTTTCCTGTAAACCTCAGCAATCCACCCACATTCTTTGTGTTTCACAATATCGTGCATCAAAAGGTTCAATGTGTGAACCAGGCACCCAGACCAAAAGATGTGTGGATGAGTACGCTCAATAATTTTTCCTGCTGCCTAACAATTTGCTGCATTATCTGTGATCACTTGAACCACATTATTCAGACCAACATCTTTGATTGATTTCAATAGGAGATCTGCAATGTTTTGTGCAGATGCAGTGATGGAGGAGGAGTCATGACATGTAATAAATATTCCACCACTAGAAGAAACACCAAGAACATTTATCAAATGTTGGTTTCTAATATTTGTCCACCCATCTGATATAATGGATACCCCAGAATCTACCCACTCATTTGTAAAACGTATCAAAGCTCTTTGAACCTGAGCTTTTTCTCTTTCTAATAACACTGTTCTAGCTTTCTCATAGTTGGGGGCCTTGTATCCTTTTGAGGCTTCATTGATGGCCTTTACCATTTCATGCCAATAGGGAGAACGAAGCACATTGAATGGTACACCGCAAGCACAAAGAAAACGAACTATCTTTCCATCCACATCATCCCTCCCAGCGACATTAAGGAAATCCCCTATTGTTCTTCTACCTCCAGAGCTTGCAGAAGTACCATGAGGAGATGAGCAACTACCAAATTTAGAGGTTGCACTTGATTCAAAATGAGTTTTTTGTTTCTTGTTTTTTTGTTGTGCAACCTCCTCTATTTGGGTGTATTTTCTTCTTTCTTCAGTTGAAATGTTTGCGCAAATTTGTACCCCCACAGGACCCTTTTTTTCATCACTGCCCAACACCCCACAAAGATGCCTCCTCACACGGGTATATGAACCACAATATGGTTTTCCTCCATGACAACCATGAGGGCACACAAATTTGTAAGTTCCACCACCCTTTCCCCCATCAAGTTTGGTCACATAGTTCCACAAGGGTGTTAATGCAACTTTCCCATCTTGTGTTTCGGTGTCCCCTTCCTCTTCCCCTTCCTCATCCCCTTCCTCTTCAAACCCTTCCTCCTCATCATACATTGGGTCACTCATATTGGGACCACTGTCCTCTTTTGTTTCTTCCCTTCTATTCCTATTCCCCTTTGCCATCACTAAAACCAAGAGTGGAATGATACATAGAAGCCAAAAGAACACCATCTTGGAATATGGATATAGGTGGTGGACAACTTGCAAGTAAAGGAGCAAGTAGAAACAATGGGAAAGAGTAGGAGAGGGAGGACAAAAATACAAAAAAAATGTCAAAAAAACAAGGGAGTTTGGGGTTTGAACTTATCTCTTTTTCTCTTGTAGATGAAGTCCTCCAAGCTCTTGCTCCAAGCTCCTACTCCTTCTGCTAGCTCCTCCTCCTTCACTCCTCCAAGCTCTCCTCTCTTCTCCTCTCCTTTCCTCTCTTCTCTTCTCCTCTCCTCTCTTCTCTTCTCCAACTCTTATAAACTCAAAGTGAGAAAATGAGGAATGAATGGGGGCTTTATTCCTTTCATTCCTCACCTTAACCTCACCCTAACCCACCCCCTTTATGCTAACATAAATTAAAAAAATAAAAAAATAAAAATAAAAAGATTTTTTGCCTTGCGCGCGGTCTCTTCCGGAAGCGTACGGGAAGCATACGCTTCCTCCTCCGAAGCGCCATACGAAGTGCGCTTTGGAGGCATGGAAGCAGTGCTTCCGTACCACGCTTCCGAATTTCTAGGAAGCGGCAAAAAATTAGGAAGCGCTTCCAGCGAAGCTTCTTAGGCGCTTCCGCATGGGACGCGCTTCGGGGCTTGGAACTGGGGGGGGCGCTTCGTGCAACATTGGGATCACTAGGATTGCATATTGTAACAGGATAGATCAAAAACTTCAAATCCACACCACATATTTTAGAATATTTTCAATCCTAATCTATTACAAAAACTGGAGACCCTTCATCTAACTGCTCATTTTCAAGGGGTTCTACAAAGAAGGTACAAGCCCAAAAATGTCAAAGAGAGCACACATGAAATCTATTGCTCATAAATGTCATGCATATTCTTCCTACATATTACAACAGGAAAATGTATTTTGTTATAAACCTGATATGGAAATATATGATAATAGAAATAAACCCAAGAAATAACAAGATCTGAATGTAGAAATGATTCACTTTATTGATCAAACCCTTAAGGTAAGACAACACCATACATTCAGTTGTTAAGGAAGGAGAACACTCCACAAGCCATATGCCTGTTCATATAATAATTCCTTGACATCTCTCAATGGGGAGTCTCTAGCCTCTATATAGGCTTCATACATACAATACCATGGGTCATTACCATGGTTCCTTCAATACCATCTATCTAATACCATGGGCCCATTACATTATTACTGACTACTTGTGGTCCCTTACATGATACGGGTTAACCACCTTATTTATTACTATGGCCCATCCCATTATTACATTATTCCCTTGGGTACCTCTCTTTGTACCCCATATTTATCCCCCTAGGTATACTACATTCCACCCCCCTTAAATGTTTCATTCCCCGAAACATGGGAAGAACACAAATAATAAGATCTACTCAAAAGAGTAGTCCACTGGTACCATGCATGTGCATCTAGCCATCCAAGAGAAAGGTGAACCCTCGATCTCGCTGGTGCTTCGCTCACTTGAGATGGAAGTTGACCTTGGCAGCTCTTCTGTGTTGATGTGTAGTAGGTGGATCTTCGCTCCTCTCTATCTGTCATGCGGGGGTTGTTGTCTTTGTGGCTAATTCGTTGCCATCTTGTTGGTTGTTTTCTTGTAGGGTGATGTGGGTGTTGATATGCTGAAGTGTTAACCAACGATGTATCTTTCCTTAATTCATCACCTAATGGAGCCTGATGGGTCTCTGGTACCTATTGTGGTGCCTGTTGTTATTTCTTATCTTTCAATCTTACTTCAACCACTGAGTCCCCCTCTGATGTAACATTTTCTGCTTCAGCCTCTATCTGTTTTTTTGGTACCTGGTTTGATGTTTGTGTGTGGTTGTCGACCATCAATGGTGTTGGACACCTAATCCTAAATGGGTTAGTGTGGAAGCCGAACAGACTAAGTAGTCCAAGGGACCTTGGGATGTGAATCCCAACGGTCAACATATTGTACTATAAATGTACATCTATTGTTAATAAAAATGTAATGCATACTCTATCTTTCATATTCTCTCTCGTTCACCATGTATGTTTAACATGGTATCAGAGCTTTGATGTGTGGCCTGTTTTCCCTAAAGTGCTGTCCACTGCCTGAAGGAGAAACGCTTGAAGGAAATAAAACGCCTGCCTGACAAAGAACGCTTGAAGCGCTGTCTCTGCCTGAACGCTGCACTCTTGCTCTGTCCACCGTTACCAGAATTGATGCCATACCCTCTCTTCTACTCAAATGCTGCCTGACAAGGAACGCAAGAACGCCTGAAGGTAACGCTTTTGATATATGAACGGATTTGATATATGAGCTGGAGTTTGACATTGAAACGCTGTCTGGTATCCGATGTTTGAAACGCTCTCATCCGTTACTCTTCGCTGTTTGAAACGCTCTCATCCGTTACTCTTCGCTGTTTGAAACGCTCTCATCCATTAGACTGTACACGGGTTTAAAGGTCAAGTTGCAAGTTATGCAGCGACATGAAGTGGGGTCTGTGCAATCTGTAAACGCCCATGCCAAACATGTATAAGAACAAGAAAATCGCTGAAATGGGAGGTGTTAAAAGAATAATGTCACTTTGTATTCTACGAGTATCGATCCAGTATCTCCTGATTGTGTTAATTGTGGCCTCTTATATCTAAATAGTGGCTTCTGCCACACGTATGCGGGCTATTGGTTTGTACTACGGTGCATAGGCTTTGGCATATATATTGAGAACAAATTCCGTAATGTAACTGCTAAAAATCAATTCAGATTGTTACAATTCTTGTGTGTCAATTGCTATGATGAAGACTTGGTTTATAAACTTCTCAAAGTAGGTGTACATGAGGCCAGTTGCAATTTCTTGGTGAATTTTGACCTTATAGAAATGCCCCTCATAACACAGCCTCTTAGCCAAAGGATATCTGTGATGGCCATTTCCATTAAAAAAAAAAATTATTGTGATCATTTGGATTTCTTTATTTTGGTTTTCTTAATCACTTCAATAAATGGTGGCCATAGCCAGCCAAGTGTGTCATGATTTCGCAATCCGTAGAGTCATGTTCCTTGAACAGACAACGTTGACCCGTAATGCCACAAGTAGAAAATTTGAGAAGCTGCCGCTGAGAAAGAGATCTCAAAGTTACCACGGTTAAATAGGTCTTCCCAAAAATTGAAGGTAAAATTGTAAAGATATCTGTTGCTGCGATTTGGATCGACACAATGGTATGTATAATGTCGAGATTCGCAGATTAATGGCCCACCTGGGTGGTGGAACTGGATGTTAGGTTTATTGAAACTAGCAGAAGCCGAAGGGAAGAGAGTCGAGGTTGGTTGTTCTGCTCTTGTGTAGGAGACCCTGAATTTAGAGTGAATTGGATGGTGGGTGCTGCAGAGAATTAGGAGATTCAACCAGAGAATCCCAATTGGTTGATGTTGCAAACAAGGAGATAATTTTCGCAATAGCTTGATCTGCATGCACTTGCCTGTTATATTTATAATTTTATAGCAACAGAAGGCAAACAGATAAACATATTAAAGCAGGGTATGTATGGGTGAGTTTTGAAGTCCTGGCAGCTGATCGCAATTCCAATTTTGACTACCCTTTGTGAATTTTGGGTGGTCACTGAGTTCAATTGTTGCTGTCTTCAATGGATTCAATTGTGGGTGTGGAAATTGAGTGCGTGAATTGGATTTGATTCTGGAAGCTTGGTTTTGTAACTTCCAAATGGTTATTACAGAGACACATACAGGCTTAACAGTGGAAAACTTACGGCCTTTTTTGGTGATAATATCTTTGTGTTGATTCTTCGGATATTTGAAGTCGAACCTTTTCATGGGTGTGAATTGAGGAGTCTGAAATCTCACCGTCATTTTTGATTTCGACCTCGCCCACATGTCATCGCCTTTTTGCGGGGTTTCATAGCACCTGTCCTTGGATCATAAAAGAGAAGCCATTTCCACTCTAGCCCTTCTCACACAATAAATTCCGAGCTCACATAACTGTGAGAAATTGGGCCGCTGCAAAAATCTTTTCACAGTTGTGATTGGCGTTCATGGCATGGGGTAAAGGGCACATATGACAGAAGGCGTAGTAACGGCTTTGAGAGCAAGAGGGCCACCCCTCTACAGGGTCTGACATTCGGAGATAATTATTCCTCTGAGCAGGGAAGCATTATCGTTGTCATTTCTCTGAATTTGAGTTTTTGGATGAAATTCTATCGCAGAATTCAATTTGGCTATCTGCATGCGCATTCTTTTGTTATATTGCATTCATTCCTTGTGACTATATGTCGGTTTTGGGTTCTGTTAGCAGCTGTGAATTCGTGAGGCATTCCTTCTGAATTCACCTTCTTTGCGAGCAGAAGGTTGTATTGGTACAGTAAGAAAGGTTTCACAGTTGCATTTCCTTGTCACTGTGTTCTTGTAGCAGTACACTATAACTCTGTCAATGGAACAATCACTTCACCTTTGATACAGTTTTAGCATTCAAGTGCAGTGATATCAGATACCCATATATTGTGCTGATCATTATCAAATACGCAATTTCAGTGATATCATCATAGCATCAAATTTAAGGTCTTCAACAGTGACGTAGCTTCATCATCTTATTTTTTATATGGATTGTAATTGGTGCTTGCTGGTTGCACACTAATCATTTGTTGCACATTTATAAAGGATATTGCTAGTGGGTGTTACTTTTCATTTTTTAAGGTGTAGTTTTGACTTTGAAGAAAAAATGGCTAGAACCAGTGAAGTATTAGAGTTCCTCAAAACTCTAATGTTGTCTACTACTCATGATACATTAAAAGTCAGCAAAGTTTCTCTCACGGACATTCAGGTCTGTCTACAAAATGCAAAGGAAAAGATAGATTTTTTACAACTTGAATCACAACTACAGCAAGAAGAGTTACATCAAAATCGACATCATTCTGAACCTGTTTTTGTTTAGAACATTGAGACAACCACCCATCAGCAGCAAGTCAATAATGTTCCTGTTCATTCAAATAAAGCAGCAGTTGTACATGCAGATGCAAAAACTCA
>APFE031702524.1:13526-40816 GCA_000404065.3 Pinus taeda
GAGAGCCCTCTCCGATTGCAGGTGGGCTAGAACCTGCAATCAAAAGATTGGTTTGTGGTTACCTCGGCCGTATCCCTATTAGGAGCCTAGGGAAAACCTAAGTGATAACATAATGGTCACTCCACCGGGGACCTCCTCAGTTAAATCAATGCAACCACTCTGCAGCTCTACAGAGGAAGAAACCGACTTGTAAAAGCCTCGGTCGACCTGTATCTGCACACTCCATTGGGGATTCAAGCGCTCTGTTCATCTTTAAACCCCATTGGAGGAAGTGCTCCTGTTTTTCAAAGCTTGTCACGCCTAGTTCTGATCTTTGATGGTGGACAGAGATCAGGCACCTCAGAGTCTAGACATCCACCTGGCGACTCCACTTCAATTTCAATCAAAGGCTCCACTGAGGAACGAACCAAATGTTACAGCGAAGTGCTCCATGTATTAACAACAAGAGAGAATGACCGAATCCTAGGAGAAGCTTCCTTTAGAAGAAGCTTTAGATAAATGCAGAGAAAGTTTATCAGAGTTTGAGCTTAATGAAGAATTTTTCAAAGCGGTATTGTCAAAAATACTAGGCGGCCGGAATAAACTTTTCCTTGAGTTTGTTGTGGAAAAATATGAGAGTGAAATTGAACTCTTGGGAGCTCAAAGACAGTCTTATGATTTCCGCAACCCCCAAGAGTTTTACCAAAATCTTCCTCCTCCAGTTCACAAGGAAATAGTGTTGTCTCCTGAATTACAGTTTGAGTATGATCTGGGTTCCAAGGGAAAGACAGAAGGATCATTGGCTAGGGTCATTACCGAAGATGTAGCTGATCATTCCGACCCAAAGAACCCGGAATCATGCCAAAGCCTCCATTCCCCTATTTAGGAGAGAACACTGTTGCCTAAGGACCTGCAGATTCTGTGTGATCTCGGATCCAAGGGAAAGCCAGAAGGATCATCTGCTAGGCTCATTACCAAAGATGCAGCTGCTCCTTCCGACCCAAAGGATCCTGAGTCATGCCGAAGTCTCCCGTCCTCAACTCAGGAGAAGATGCCGCTACCTGCTGATTCACAAACTCTGCGTGATTCTACTATCAAGACAGAATGGTTGACTGCCAGGCTTACCACCGAGGACGCAGCCGCCCCGTCTATCTAAGAAGAAGCAGAAGAAGTTCTCTCACAAGGTAAGTTCATAGATCCAATCACAGATTACATGGAACTTCGGCTTAACAAAATTTTGTTACCGTGTTTTCTCAGTGAAGACCGTATGCTTCAGCAACAAGTGATGGAGGCCATAATTTTGGTTGTAAAAGCATATGCCCGGATGATGCTTTTGCATTCAGAAACGATCAGTCAACAAGTTTATCTTGTTTCACAGTTGCTTAAATGGCTGCACTGGTTGTTTGATTTTACCTAACGGAAAAGTAACTTCTGGTTAGGGTAGGTAGGTAGAAGGAATAAAGCGGCCAGAGACAATAAGTTTTGCAGAACACAGCAAGAAACTAAAAACCAAGGCGTCCTGGCCTATTGTTCTTGAATTCTCGCAAGGAGAAGCCATCCCCGAGTGGAGCCACTATTAGCTCCTGCTGCAGCAGGTATTCATTTTTCATGATTGGCATTTCACAGGCCAAATATGTCGTACTTTTCTTGCTGCAGTGCTCCATATTTTCTCAAACAGTCTCCAAATGAAGAAGGCTACTTCAAATTCATTCAATTGCCTTCAAATTTTGTAAAGTTATCCCGATATCGCTATTTTTAGTTAAAGGGAGGTCCAAACAGTTTAATCTTGGTCTCCTAGGTTTAAATTTTCGTTTAGATATAGAGATTGTAAATCTGTCCAAACAGTTTAATCTTGCGATTCTTAGATAGGTAGAGAAACAGACGACTCTAACAGCTTAATCTGGCTCCGGAAGAATAAGGGTAGTATGTATTAGGAAGCATCAAAGAAAAATGAATGACGGGTTTGCAAGTCTAAGTGCACCCCCAAACAAAAGAAGAAAAAATGCTAGGCAAGTAGGCTGGGTAGGTAGTTTTGAGGCTGTTGAATTTGCTGACCAGTTCCAGGTTTTCAGGTATCATATCATGCAGAACATAATCAGCAAGGATTTGTAAGCATAAAAGCTCAAAAGAGCTCTGTTTTCCCAAATCATTAACTAACTTCCCCAAAAGAGGTCAAGATCTTCTTGATACCTCTTAAGTTCCATCATCTTCACAATTCTGGCTTGAGTAAAGATCTGCTTTACTCAAAGTTGTTCCATATTTTCTTCCAAAGTATGGTACTACCCCCTTGTAACAGCCTAAGCTCTCCCGAACTTAGCGCTTTCTTACCATCTCCATATTAACCACTAACATTATTATTTAGCTCCCTATTCTTCCCATCCCCTTATTAATATTATGTAAAATCCCCCTATGTAATATCCCTCCCCCTGGTTGAAAAATAACCATAACAACTCCCGAGAATTGTTCAGTTTATCAGAAACCCAGCAAGAACCCCGACCTCCAAAACCACCTCCCAGATACGATGGACTCCTTCCAAAGTATAAAGTCCCTCCAAGGTAATCGGACCCCTTCCGAAACCTCAAATGCCCTTCACACCCACTTAGTTTCTTTTTCCTCCTCAAAGCCGTTTTCGCATCGCACCTTCGCACTCTCATATTCACGCAAATCATCGCCCATCCGTCCCCCGCCGATGCGATATTGCGATATCGGCAATCGACGATCACAAACGCCGAGCGTCTAATCCATTCACCTCTCCATCTATGCCGATGCGATATCACGATATCACCAATCGGCAGTCGCAAGCGCCAAGTCTCCAAACTAATTCCCCCCTCGTTCCCCGCCGACGCGATATCGCGATATCGCATCGGAGTCTCTTCACCACAGTACATCCAATATCTCACCACGTCACTCTGTACCAGGGACCCACAGCTGACATCATCCGCCGTACAGCCGACGCCATGCTTACGTCAGCAGCCGGAAAAGCTTCGTGCAGGGAGAAAAATTGCACTTCGGAGCTCCAGATCAAGAAACAGAGGCAGTTTCTGTTGCGCGATTAGCACAAAGTGCTAATCGCGCATCGCTACGGGAAATAGGCCATTTCGAGGAATCTTCAGGGAATCTTCTGATTGCTGAGCCCATTGCGCGCCGAAAGAGCCTGAAAATCGCCCAATCGTGCCAAAAGATCCGGTTTGAAGACAACAGCAGATCAGTCACAGAGTTTAAAGTGTATCAGATCAAATCAGCAGGCATCAAGCGTGTCAAAGAGTATCAGTCGATGGCGGAAACCATTAATGTAGCGGCAAAGTGTATCAGAGAATATCTTGAGCAGCAGCCCGAAGCAAGAGAAAATTGAATATCTTCCAGCAGATTCATAGAAGGAGAGCGAAACTACTTGAAGCTCTCAAATCATAATTATTGCACATTCGATTCACACCAAAGCCGAACTGTAGCCCCGAAACACATTCACTCCAGCAGCACCGCATCTGGTCCCCAAGGGCCACCTCGTCACCTGTTGCGATCCAGCTGCCCCCAACGCAGCCAAAAGATTTACTTGCATTTAATTCCAGCAGCATTTAGATTTTTGAAGAGTTCTAAGCAGACCTGTCAAGGTCATTTGTAATGATGTATTTCCGATATTTTGTTTATAAATACCACACTAAGAAATGTTGTGAGGGGTTGGTTGGTTGGTAGTAGTTGTTGGTCAGTCTTCTTTCCAGCATTTTCTCTGAGCAGAGACTCGCACTGTAACTGTCATAATTTCCATAATCAAAGATTGTTGAAAGCATGGATTGCGAAACAACTTGATGTTTTCTCTTGGCCAAGGAATGATCACGGAATTCCTGTGTCTCTACATGATCCAATAAGTGTTCTTCTCCCCTGTTTTATTTTATGTTTTTATCATCTTTCCGCCTTTCTAAATTGCAGGAAAAAGGAATAGCTTAAGATTTGTTCCAATACACCTTAAGTTCAGTTTCTGCGTTTTTCAATGTTTTCTTCAGAAACAGTTATGAGCCTGTATTCTTAAATGATCTGGTTTACCTTGTTTCTTTCACATATGAGTGCATGTCTTAGGAATTGTTAACTGCTCCGGGATCCCACTCATCCGCTTCTCCTCTTTTTCAGCATGATGGAATGATTCTCTTTTGCCTTTCATCCCTGATGTTCATTCCGTACTTTCAGCAGACCGAGTATTGTATCCTGTGTGGCTATCCCGCTCTGTATCCCCTTGTGACCAAGAAAACGCTCGCATGCCTCAATCTGTGACTCCACGCCCAATGGTTCAAAACTTATCACACCTTATTGTGCATCTTTGTTCGAGAATCCTACCTTCTTTCCAATCACAGTCAACATTCCCTTTAAGTCAGAAAGCTAGCCTAAAATCATCAACTAAGGTTGAATCAAAAGGAGAGAGCCCTCTCGGATTGCAGGTGGGCTAGAACCTGCAATCAAAAGATTGGTTTGTGGTTACCTCGGCCGTATCCCTATTAGGAGCCTAGGGACAACCTGAGTGATAACACCTACCAATCAAACCCTAGAGTCTCTTTCCCTATTCATATCATGTTTTTGTTTTTGTTGTTGTTGTTGTTTTTTATCAAAATGAAAAAGACTAAGACTTATATTTACACTTCCCCAGCAATGTTGCCAAAATGTTTATCAATTTAATTGCCTTAAATTGTTACATAATTAGTGACCGGAGTTGGTAAGCTTGTGAAGTGAAAGTGCACTATATATGCTAGAAGTCCTTCTATTAAATCAGATTTTTAATGTGCATAATTGAGTTATTGTGATTTACTTCTAAGGATGCAATTTATTCCTATCTTACTTCTTCAACAAATATGGATTTTAACATATTAAATATTCCTTCTCTTTTCTAATGAAATAAAAAATGCTCTTGACACTTGTTAAAATGAATATTTAAGGAAAACTCACACTATCTTATTAAGAAAACTTTCAACTGATCTACTGCAACACAAATTTAATCTCTAAAGCAAAATTAATCATCTAACATTCTAGCAATCCTTTGCATAAGTACCAAAATGAAATTAACTTTTATTCAAAATGAAAAACCACACATCTATCATTATAAATCACTCATATTTGAAATGGTTATGAAATGAAACTATACCAAAATCACTCATACTCTGAAATTGAATGCTTTGAAATAAAAACCATAAAGAAATCACACATACTTTAAAATGAAATACTATAAAATGAAACTCTAAAGAAATCTATTAACTATGAAAGGAAACACTCTGTAATCATAAGGAAATCTATGAAAATCAATCACATTACTATTAAAATCATTATAAATTAACTTGAAAAAGGAACAATTAATGAAATATTTCTATTGCTATCTGAATGAAATCAAGACTGCAAACGAATTCTAAAATGTATGAATAATTGAAACAAATGAAAAATATATGTGAATGTAAAACCTTCAATGATTGCAGGGGCCTTCCTCAAACAACTAGTCATAAAACTTCAATCAAACAGTTATCTGCATATTGGAACTTCAAATTATTTTCTTCATTAACGAAGTAAAAACAGAGTTTCAAAACATCACTATCGCATAAATAAAAAACAACCTTTGTTCATGTTTTCTGCATGGTATTTATAAAATCCCATGTCAATAATTGTTTGAGGCTTTTACCCCTACCTTGGCTAACATAATTCTAAACTAAGCTTCTAACAACTACCGAGATATCATTGCTCATGATTTTCTATTTGACAAAGCAAATCGTGAAGCATAGGATTTTCGGACTCTCGCTCGCATGTTCAACAACCATGTTGACTTTATCCTTTGACCATGCAATCGAACAATCATTTTGATGATCTGGTTTATATGAATAGGAGGAAATCATTAAGTGGATCAATCTCCACTTGTCCATATCTTTCTCCTCTTACATGGCACCTTTGATCCTAGTAAACCATGGAATTGGCTACAAAAATAGAGATTAGTTGCAGAATCTTGCGAATTCGTTAGCCAATACAAATATTAACTCAAAAATAAGGAACATTATGAAATATGAAATATAAGACAATTAAATACCTTACCATCTCAAAAAAATTGTAGTTGGATGCCTATTGAGTTGATGATGATGGTCAAGGAAAGGAAAAATAGGTAAGGGAGAGTGTCAAAATGAAGCAATCATGAGGCTCAACAATAATTGAATTTTTTTTCACTACAAAGTTTATCTAAAATCCAAAAGCAATTGTAACAGGGACAAATTGTTATCAATGTTGAAAGAAATCCCTCTAGGATGGTGAAAAGCCCGTTAGAGATTGAAAAGTAAGGGATAGCTACCAGTATGGAAAAGTACCCATAGAAAAGGAAACAAAGTAAGAGATCAAGTATATCTAGTGATGGAGAATCCATTGATTCCTCTAGTAAAAGGATGGTCAATTCAAATGAGTTGTCAAGAAAGGGTTCCAATTTTTCATCACATAAGACGAATAGGAAGAAGAATTTTAGAACTATGCTACATAAGGAATTTAAGAAGGAAAAACCACTTACATTTATGGTGAAATCAAGTAAGGCAAAGAAACATAGTTATGGTTATTGGGACTAAATAATTTATTTCATGTGCATAACTACTTAGGGAACATGAAATCGCAAGTGGCTAGATTCAACATGAGCCCAAAACTCTTGCTAAAGGTCAAGTATTGTTATGAGAAATCAAGGTGTTGACCAAAGATGTAGAAACTTGGGAAGAAGAAAGACAAAATTGGATAAAATGAGAAGATATTCAAATCACAACAACACAAAAATTTAGGAAAGGGTACAAAGATGAGTTACCCAACCAAAACGAAATTCTAGAAAAACTAGCCCATGCAAAGTGAGAAAAAGCCAATAGATACCATGGAAGAAAAGATAATGGATCCTAAAAAGGGGACAATTAAAGTGTTGGGTTTATGGAGAAGAAAATATAATATGATATTGTCTCCATAGGAAACATGACAACAAAAATATTTATCAAGTGTAAGAATCTACTATCATCAATGGTGTAACACAAGAAATGCTTCAAATCCAGTAACTGTGGAGAATCAAAAAGCAAACCACCAAGCATCAATGGTCAAAGTAGAAGGTATAAGCACTTAGTGATATATTTATATTTTGATTTACCCTAAACCTAATCTTAGTTGTGTTGCACCCCAAGTTTTTGATACTTGTGTCTTTCAAAAAAATAAGCACAGGAAATTTTGGTTGATCGAGAAAGCTACAAGGACCAAAAAATGGTGACCAAGTTAGCAGAAGCATGCCCAATTGATATGAATGGGATACACACACAAATAACATGAACATATTTCCCTTAGGTTCATATGATGTCTTGATTGGTATGTCTTGAATGGTAGTGCACCAAGTCAAGCTAGAGTACTACAACAAGACTTTGTAACATGTGGATAACAATGGACATTTTAAGACCCTTAGAGGCATATCAAAACTTGTGATTGGAAGACAAGTATGAGAGATGAAGCTGAATAAATCGTATAGGAAAGGATTTCAAGTGTATCTTATTCATGCACTAAAGTCAACACAGAGTAAAGAGGAAAATCACAAATACGATCCCATACTACAAGAGTTCTATGAAGTATTTATGGACGAGATTCTAGGATTGTAACGTAAGTGAGATATGGAATTCCTGATAGATTTCATACAAGGAGTAGTTTCAGTATCTCAAGTACCTTACAAGATGAATACATGTGAGATGGTGGATTTGAAGTTGAAGTAAAAGAGATGTTGGACAAGGGATTTATTAGGCCAAGTTTGTCCCCATGGGAAGTACCATCCTTGATTGTAAAGAAGAAAGATAACACTCTCAAATTTTGTATCGAATATTGACAAATGAATAAAGTAACTATCAAGAAAAAGAACCTATTTCCATGGATTTATGATTCATTCTATCAATTGAGAGGGGCCACAATTTTCTCCAAGATAGACTTAAAATTGGGATACCACAAATTAAGGATAAAATATGAAGATATTCATATGACAACATTTTAGACCTGATACGGGCACTATGAGTTCATGGTCATGCTATTTGGACTTACCAATTTTCCAACTAAATTCATGCGCCTGGTGAACAACATCCTCAGTAAGTACTTGGACAAATTTTTGTTGGTATTTATCAATGGTATACTCGTTTATTCAAAGACTACGAATAATAATGAAGAACACCATAAGATTGTGCTACAAGTGTTGAGGGAGCATAAGTTATATGCTAAGTTTAGCCAGTGTGACTTCTACAAGAAGAAAATTCACTATCTAGGTCATGTGATTTTTGAACAAGGAATTTTCTTGCATACTCTAAATACAAAGGCCATCATGGATTTTCCTATTACTAGGAACGTTCTCGAAGTGAAATCATTCATGGGATTGGCAGGATATTGTTAGAGATTCATCTAAAGATTCTCTGAAATTGGTCACCTGAGCACTTCATTGCAAAGGAAATGAGTGAAGTTTGTCTAGTCAAAGGAAAGTGAAGAAAGGTTTTGGAAGCTAAAGCATGTCCTTGCCAATGCACTAGTATTAAGTATTGTTGATCTGGATAGAGATTTATCAATGTGGATTGATGGTTGCAAAGAAGGGCTAGGTGGAGTCCTTATGCAAGATGCATATGTAATCAACTATGAGTCTAGGAAGCTCAATAAACATGAGAAGAATTATGTCACATGTGACTTGGATCTTGCAATTACTATCCATATTGTTAATATGTGGAAACAATGCTTACTTGGATACAAATTTGTGTTGATAACTGACCATAGCGAGATGCAGTATTTGTTTAATTAGCATCGACTAAATGCCAATAAATCTATGTGGTTAACACTCATTATTGAGTATGATTTTAATATTCGACACATAAAAGGAAAAGAAAATTATGTGGTATATGCATTAATTCATAGCATGTAGGTAATAAACATGGAAATGACTAGCACATGTGAGACTAGTTTGAGAAGGAAGATAAAGATGCACATTTTAAGCACATCGAGGAATGCTTGCCATGAAGGATTAAAGGACAAAGGTGTGTAGGATATCAACAGACTAAGGATAGATTACTGATGTACGTGGATAGGTTGCACATACAAATTCCACTGAACTAAAAAATATCATCATGGATGAACTACATAAAAATCCTTGTAGGTTGTATGTACCTAATTACACTTAACTAAAAAATATCATCATTAATGAACTACATAAAAATCCTTACAGATTTTACATACCAAATTCCATTGAACTAAAAATTATCATCATGGATTAACTGCATAAAAAGCCTTATTACAGGTATCCTAGTTATTAGAATATGATTACAACCATTTGGAAGCTATATCACTCACTTGGTATGAAGAAGGAAGTTGTGGAATATATTTCTATATGTTTGGAATGCTAGCAAGTTAATTCTAAGCATAGACACTTGACAATTTTGTTATAACCTCTTCCAATTTTGGAATGGAAATGGGAAACCATAACTATGGATTTCATCACAAGACCACTGAAAACTGTGAGACAACATGATGCAATAATGGTAGTGGTGGAAAATCTAATCAACATAACACATTTCATCCTAGTGCAATCCACTCAAAGGAATTGATATTGTTGAGATCTTCATAAAAGAAATTTTTAGATTGCATGGTATAGAGAAAATGATTATGTCTAGTTGAGGCACTATGCTCACTTTGATGTTCTAGAAAACATTAGTTGAAGTAATTGGAATTCACTTAGTGTTCAAAACTTCCTATCACCCTCAAACATATGGGCAAAGAGGAGGGAGAAATTAGATCTTAGAATATATGCTTTGCATGTATGTGATGAGTAAACCTACTAAATGGGAGGAATATTTTTCATTAGTAGAATATGCATATAATAATGGTTATAAAGAATCATTGAAAATGAGTTTATTTGAGGAATTGTATGCTTGGAAGTGTGATACTCTGGTTATTTGGGACCATCTAGTGGATCAAATCACTATAGGACTTGATTTGCTAAAATAAAGGGGACCTAAAGTCTTACAAATCAAATAGAGGTTGAAGGCAACATAGGATTTCCAAAATATCTATGAAGATGGGGGATCATTGTTATTTATAGGTTAATTCCAAGAGAGATAATGGGAACCTATGCCAAATTGGTGCCCCGCCACTGTGGATTGTTCGATATTTTGGAGAGAGTTGGACAAATGGGATATAGGGTTCCTTACATCCTAATGTTAAAGAACATGATGTATTCCATGTCTTTGCTTAAGAAATATGTTTGTGATTCTAATCACATCATTTATTGGGTTGTGATCCAAGTGGAACCAAAAGGAGAATTGTAGCTCGAGCCTCAATGCATAGTAGGCGAGAAGAAAAAATTGCACTAGAACCGAGACATCACATAGGTCAAGGTACAATGGAAGCACAATGGAGAGGATAAAGCCACATAGGAACTAGAGGATTCTATTAAAATGGCATACCTATTTTTGTTTACTATATAAATTCAACTCTGCAAATGGTAAAACACCAAATATGGTGTTCCTTTAAGGGGGGTGGGAATATAACACCTTGTTTACCCTAGTTTGTAATCATAATTATGACTTAGTGTCACCACAAATCATGACATTAATGTTTTGATTAGTTTGAATTATGATGGACCAATTTTAAATTAACTAAATTTATTTTGTTAATGAATGAAACTTTTTCAATCAATTAAATGGTGGAGTATTGGTGCTAGCCATGATACCACAACTAGGAATCATTGAGGGGGTTTGAGAAATCACCTTTCTTGTCAAGTAAATAGCCATAGCCAAAAATCAATATTACTAAAATTCCAACATTTAAATTTTAAATGATTTCCCTCTTATTCACTCTCCAAAATTAGTTATTGAGTAGAGCTAGGTAGTTGGGCAGCCAAACCCCCATAATTATGGAGGTATGCACACTAAATGGGTTGTAGAAAAATGTTAGAGGAGGGTACAATGAGTACCTATCTCAAGTTCCAAGCTCTAACCCACAAAATCTCTTGATAGAGGCTACAAAATCATGTGTTCTCTTTGGTCAGAAGGGGGTGATGCACATTGCATTAAAACAACCAATTTTATAGGAGTGGAGAGAGTGTTGTAGACGCAAGAGTGCAAATGAAGAGTTTGGAGAGAGCTTAGTGCATCTGCAAGTGAAAATGATATGCTTCATGAGTGATTTTTTTGCTAGTAATTACAAGTAGAAAAAACTTCTTAGGGAAGCCAAAATTCATGCCTAGATAATGTCAAATTTGAATGGGAAACATTTTTAAGGGATTGTGCATGTTAACTTTTGAAATTGACTCTAAATTAGAGATAAGAAACCCCAAAGCCAAACTGGGAAAAAGGGGATTTCAAATTTTATGGTGGTTTAGCTGGATAATAGCATCAAGAGGGGAGGACTCTAAGGGACTGCATAGGAACTGAAAGGACTCCAACATGCAGTAGAAACCAATTGGGAAGGAATATGGACAATTCACGGAAGTCCTAGCTCAATCAATAGAGGGTTGTTGCTATGGGCTTCTTGTGAAAGAGTGGCTTCCACATCTTGTGATTTCCTTGAGAGTTTGAGCTTTCCCTCAGTGGTATCATGGCTTGGCTAGGAGCTGGCCATATGTAGGCAAGGACAAGCACAATTGAGCCTATGGTTGGGTGAAAAAGAGAACATGTTTCTTCGGTTGTAGGAAATTTCTTTCAAATAAGTATCTTCATTTGCTTAAGTGATGTTCATCATTTATAATTTATTCTAATATTATTGTTTAAATTGACCTTATCTATTATGCTTGATTAGGTAATAATGATTTTTGTGTTAGGGTTGAGTAAACTATGTTAATGGGTAATGGTGTTGATATCGTCAATGGGAATCTAAAGAAACATGGTCTTGATGATAGACCTCATTGATATGAATTTTATGTTTATAAGGAAACTAAGAAATCCTTAGCCTTCATAAAACATCAATTGTTAAGAGTTAAAATGCTCACCAGAGCACCTATGATACTCAGGATCTTGAGCATGAGGGGTATGTTATGATACACCTCAATTTCACCAAAATATTATCACCAATATATAGCAATCACCATTCTTAGTTGAATATAGTGCTTGGCTAAAGATTCATAATAATATGATGGTATTTCCTCATCAAAATCTCATTACTATGTTTTGTCAAAAGTAGGGAATCTTCAACCCATTATGGATTCAAGGAACATCTAGATTAGTATAGCTTCTAGACTACCCATTGTGTTGACCTAGAAACATTGTCATGCCTCATCCAACACTCTTGAGGAGTTCAAGCTGAGGAAGCCTCCTGCCAAGGTTTCTATGCCCTTCGAAGAAATTCATCATGCCATGGGGGCAATGAGATAATGTTGTCTCCTTATAAACCCTGCTCATAATTTCCATGTACTTCTTAGGACATACAATTGCAGTAAATATTTCTTATTTACCAAGTGTAAAAACCATCAACTTTTTAATCTTTAACATTGTAACAAGCTAGTATGAAAGGATCCTTGACTTGAATAAAACAACAATGACATGACTTCTCTTATTCTTGCATCACAAATCATCCAAGTTTTACCTAGTGTAAGAAATTTTCTCTGAAATGGCATAGCTCAATTATAAATTCGAAACTGCATATGGAGACTTGATGTAAATGGATTTTTCTAGATGAGGAGATAGACAAGATCTAGCTTCGACTCAGTGAGTTGAAACTCCATATGGAAAGTTGATGTAAATGATCTTTTCTAGATCAGGAGATCGATAAGATTTGGCTTCATCTTAGTTATAAAGTTGAAACTCCATATGGAGACTTGATGTAAATGATTTTTCTAGAGCAGGAGATAGACAAGATTTGTCTTCATGAGGTTTTAGTTTCATGCTGGTTTTGGCATGAGCTTGTTTGATAGAATCGAGCTTTACTCAATGGCATGGAAGATACTTAATCTTGAAGTATTTTGATTTGAGTTAATATGTGTTAGTTGGTTTGTTATTAAATCATCAAACCTTGCATGGAATTTTCACCTATCCTTGAATTCTTGAGGAAGATATTACCTATGGAAATGAGGAATATGTGGATAAAGTATAAGATAAGTATATTAAACAAGGAGCTCAGGATATACCATCAAGTGAATGAGACCTATCTTTAGTCGTAGATATTTCTCAATTGGTAGCCCTATTTTTTATGAGAATTATAGCTTCCATAAACTAATGGCAAGGCTTATCATGATGCTATGATGATTATGGATCATTGTTAGTTGTTGGAGCACTCATATAACCTTACCATTTGATAGTTCAAAGACTAATGCAAACAATTTTAAATTTTGGTTGGGGTATTTTCCAAAAGAAGGCTCCCTTTCCTAGGTCGATTGGGTTGTAAGGATATGAACTTGTCAATCTATGGTGGCCATCATTATGCTTAACTTTGGAAAACTATGGATTTGGTGCAAGTATAAGTAGAGGAAATGAATCAACCATCGAAATTAAAAATGTCTACAATAACTTGGTAAGGGAATTTGAGGGAGGTTTTCGGGGTGAAACGATTACCCTACATGGAATCACCACAACGACCCTATGCATTTCCCTTAGCTCAATTTTATTATATTCTTGACCATGATAAGGAGGATTTCATCTCTAGGTTTGCATGGTAAACCATTGGGTAAAGTGAACTTCTTTAGCATAAAGGAAAGGAAAGGAAATCAAATGATAAATTGCATTACACTGCAATTTTTCAGTGATATGTTGCTACAAATTCATCTTTGTTGGAAATACCAACAAGGTTGAATTGAACATCGTGCAAATGTCATGGAGGAAGAAACCTCTATAGAAATAAAAGGGAGGATCAATGCTTTCTTCATGTGAACAATGACCTTTCTTTACTTATCACTGGGGAGTCAATATCTTGTGTGATAGGTTCCAAGACCATTTCATAAGGGAAAATGATCCTACCATTATAAATCATGACTAAGTACCCTTTGAACAAGGGTAATGCAGAGAAAATTTTGGGACCTTATCCCTTGAAGGTGTTGTCGTTGTGACAAAAACCCTCCAAAATTTTTCTCATGCTTAAATTTTGGACCCTACCGTGGATCTTGTGATTGGTCATTACATAGTCACTTCTTAGTCAACTAATGCTTTTTGAGCTCCCTCTTGGATTGGAAGTGTTGAAGTCACTTGCACGCATATGCTCAGTCTGCAATAAGTTCATGAGCACATTCTTCTTTACAAGATTAGACAATCATAACACGTTCCACCATGATTGTTCATATGTGATGTCCAATCGATGTCAACAATTAGTGTGCACTGAAAATGATAGATTCTCAAATTCTAGATGTGTTCGTACTTCCATTTCAGTGAGTTTTGCAAATTGTTGCTTTTGCGCACCTTTGTTTTCGAAAGAGTCATTTTTACATTTTTGGTTGTCACAATCACTTTCCTTTACACTAACTAGTGTCATTTTCATGTTATCTTTGCTCTAGCATGTGTTTTTTTCACTGTCATTTGTGTATTGCAAGTGTCATTCACATTTTTATCTTCATATAGCAAATGTCGTCTTCTGGCATGGGAATCTTTGCTTATCATGCAAAGTGGAGTTTTGGTTTGTTTCAAGAGGAAATATTTGTGATAATGAGTTTTTATTATCATGTAGGCATGATTCGCACTCATTTCCAAATGTTCATGCACTGTCGCACAAGTATCATTGTTACCATTGCAAAGTCTATCTTCAATGCCGCACTTGTCGTAAGTTTCCACAAAGATTGTCACACTAAGGGAATTATGTGTTCATATGTTATGTATGATCTACATTGTGTTTCCAAATGTCTAAGTGTGTGTTAACAATCAATTTTTATAATTATTCACATCGATTTTACTGATCCCACACTTATTCAAATTTTGAAAAGTTCCCACAAACCTAGCCTCATCTAGCCCTCCTGAACTGTGCGTTTTGTAATCTTAGCCATTAAGCAGCAATCTTGTCTCTTGGAACTATGCAATGTGAAGTCTCTACCTACCATAATTGCTTATTTCGTAACCCCAGTGGTCAAGCTCAAGACCTAACTCCCAGAACTACATAATCACCCAATCCCCTTTGTCTTCCAAAACTACACAGTTGGCTGAGCCATTTCCAAACCCCTTAGCTTAGCTAACTGAGCTCTCAAAATGCGTAATATTCTTCCTTAGCCCAGCTTGAACTGTGCATTTTAGAGTCTTAGAGCCCAAGCTCTGCCTTTGACTTCTTAAACTGCAAAATTTCATAGTCACTGGGCCTTTCCCTTGGCCAACCACTGGTTCCGACTCAGTCAGCGGATAATCGTGCAGCATATTAGATATGGTTTTATCAAACTAATGTCTTCCTATCATGAGTTGACTACATACACAAGAAATATACCATGCTATGGAAATATGATAAAGAAGGATATGGAGAAGGAAGACATTTTATATGACACCGAAGGAGTTGAGGACAAAGGATGATCATCAGGCAAGAAGACGAAGGAACATTGGAATATGATCAAGACCGCATGAAGTCTCCATCTGATTTAAAACCTTTTGGAGGATAGATATGAAAAACAAAGAACATCTCTCATGAATTTCAATTAAGAAGTATATATTAACATTGTCACATCATTATTTCTTCAATTTCATGTATTTTCGCAAACATTGAAACTCATTTCATGTATTTACTTTAAGTGTTTTCACCCCATTTACAGCATAGGAAAAGTGTAATCTTTTCTCATATTGGTTGTTGCACAACATAAAAAATCCTATTATGGTGGTTTCAAGGGTTTACTTTTGTGTATATGAGTTTTCTTAACCATGTAAACGTCAATCTTAATCGTTCACAAAGTTTTGAGCATTGTCGCAGAAGTGTCGTCACAGTCGTCACAAAGTGGATCTTAAGAGTTGCACTTGTCGTAACTCATCATAGAGTGTACACACAGAGGGAAATGTGTTGTTCATGTGTCATGGGTGCTCTATGTTGTTTCGTCGTCAAGTATCCTAACTGTGATATCACAGTTGAATTCTTATCACTATACACATCAGTCTCACCAAACTCACACTCAACCATTTTTGTAGGGGCTTCCTAGCCAAGCAACTTGGCTCCACCCGGCCTACCTAAACTACACACTGCATAGTTATAGACCTCAAGGCGTGACCTTCCCTCTTGGCACTATGTGATTCTCATTTCCTACTTCCCAGGACTGTTGCACTCTATAGTTTTTGTGCCCAAGGCCCAGCCTTGACCTCCAGGATTATGCAATCGTTCCTTCCAGTGTGGTCCTAAATGTGCACTACATAAGCACAAGCCTCAAGATATTTATTCGAGCCTCTAAACCATGTATCTTCATAGAATTTCAATCTTCCTTTCCTCCTAACACTATGCAATATGTCTTCCTAGTGTCCATCTCCTCAGCCTGCCTCACTGTCATCGAGGACTAACATTTTTTTCCCTCAATCTTCCCTTAAATACACACTGTGCAGTCTCAGTAATCAAGCCTCACCCCTAGGTGCTTTAAATATGAAATTATGTAGTCACTTAGCCCTCTCTCTCAACCTGTCACCCAGGACCGACTTAGTTAATGAATCCAAATGCACTATCTTAGACTAAGGGGTTTTTAGACTGATGTCGTCTCGCCATGAGTGAATTGCAGATGCAGAAGGTAAGCATGCTAAAAAACAACTTTGCAAATGGACATGTAAGTTGATCAACCAAAGCAAAGAAAAGGGACACCATTTTGTGACCAAAACCCAAGACTTGAGATCATTAAAGACTCCTTATCATCAAGCCATGAGGAGGTGGAATACAAAATCATTCTCAAGTAGATATCAGAGAAATAGCTATAGCAATGGTGTGACACTGCCACATCATCAAGCAGTCCATGTTTGTAGTGTCATGTCATGAGTTGTCATAGGCCACATCATAATTATGAATCATGTATATTCAAAATGTATTATAAAGTGGAAGTCCAAGGGACACACATGGAATATGAAGGGTCATGTAATTTTAAAGGTCATAGGAATTCAAACAGTCATGAGCATAGTCAAAGAGTCATAAGGAGGGTGAAGCATCACCCCTTGGTTGTTGGACATTGGATAAACTAGTGCTCCCCGTGTGTTTCACAACATGGACTAACCACTTCTCATGGATCCTTATCTCTCGCGATGCGATCTTTGACTAACACCTACGGATTTTGGTATAATGAAAATCATGATTCCCAAAAATTGGTATCAAAGCATAGGTCACAAGTTTGATACACACCCAACTCATGTTGGCTGTGAGGTTCTTGGACATTGGATAAACCAATGCTCCCCATGTGTTTTATGACATGGACTAACCACCCCTCATGGATCCTTATCTTTAGCAATGTGATCATTGACTAACACTTGCAGGATTGGTCGAACAACAATCGTGATTCCCAACATTTGTTATATATACGCCCTCATTGTATGAGCAAAGGACTTTTCACCTTCTCTCCTCCCGCAAGGCACTAGAGAGACATATCAGTTCTTTTAAGGACCAAGGAGTGGCTCCAACACTCCAATATTGTATCTAGTGATGTTAATTGTACACATGTGTCTTGGAACTTTTACTTAATAATGGAAACCTTCAAGGCCATCATGTTCTTCATGCATGGATTATGGATATTTGTAATATTATTATGTGAATGTTTGTAATTCACGTTTTCTTTCATCTTTACTAAAGTAGTTGAACTATTTCAATTATTTTGGTACTTATCATATTGAGAATGTGTTTTAATTTCTATTATCATTTCCACATCATCATGGACTATTTCGCTATATATTAGACAAGTCTTCCTCATCATATTGGTTTCAATGATTGTCGCATCTCTATGGACTATTCCACTTGATGTTGCACAGACCCTTATTGTTCATGTGTGTCTCTACTAGGGTGGTACTACTAACTCTCTTTTAGAGGTTCACTTCTCCTCCCCTCTGCATTGAAAGAAATTTGACACACATATGATTGAACACTCAGTAGGCACACCCCCTTTCCTTTCGAAGGTACATGTGCACTCCTCTCTCTTGCTAACAGTTAGAGCCAAGGCATTTGTATAATAATAGATGGCAACTGAGCCAATATTCTAGATGGGATCCTACTCCAAACGATGTGAGTTATAATTAAGAATTCACATCGAGGATACCCCTTGGTTAACGGATTTCAAGCACTATCAATAGTAGTGCTAGAAGGAGGGCTAGGTGACAAGCTGAGCCAATTGAATATGATTTGAACCTCTAATCTAAAATGGTTCATACTTAAATATTACTCCTGGGGTGTTTTTCTAATTTTTCCCTTTATCAATTTTCAATCCCTGATGATCCTCTCTATCACTTTTCCCATTAAAAGTTTGATGGTGAGGATGGAACATCCATAACTGTGTACATTTTTTATTTTCTTAAATTTTTTGAATCTTACGAAATCAATGATGAAGATTTTTCTTGTGTGCTTTTCTTCCTCACCATTGAAGGTCATTTTAATCAATGGTGCTATACCTTTCCACCTACTTCCATCCATTCCCTTCATCATTTCTTCAGGGAGTTTCATCAAGCCTTTGACAGGTATAATTACTGATATGTTTGTAAAAGAATCAATCTCTTAATAATGAAGCCTAATGAATCAAATGAGGATTTTTTTGATTGATTCCTTCACCTTTGTTGTGAAATTTCTGAAGAAGACATGAACCAGGATTTCTTGAAACAAGGGTTGGAGCGCTTGGCTCTTATCTCTTTACATAGTGAACCTCAACCCCCTGATTTTACTACTTCCCTAACTCTTGTGAATCATGAGACACCTCTAATTTCAGAGGAGGAATTTAATCTCCTTTTTTTCTTTGTCCTCCTCCTTGTTAAATTCCAATGAAGTTTCCTCTTTGCGATGGTAATAAAGTTGAAAAATATGCAAATAAAATTCCTAATCCATCTTCTCATTCTTCTTCCATCTCTCATGACTCAGATTCAATGGAGGAAATCCCAGAATGCATCATGAAGCCCATGGGGAAGACTAGGTTCCCAATTCCACAACATGGTGTTATCATTCATAACTCTAGCCTCCAATATGATCTATATTTTTGTGATCTTCTATCATCTACATGTCATGAATCTTTGTACTATGATCCACCAGATCAATCTACTCCACAAAATTGTCTTTCAAACCCTCTTGATTTTCACATTTTTGGTTCAAATTGCGATCAGGTACAAGGTAGACACTTTACACAGGAATAGGAGCACGAAGGTGAAGATGCTTTCAATATTTCTTATCTTTTTAATATCCTATATGTCAATATTATGCACTTTCATTCTTGGATTATTCAAATGAAATCAACTCTTTCGATCAATCTGTAGCCTTGGAAACAAATCATTCCAAAGATGGTGACTATTCATGTATGCGATCGTGAATGTACAGGTACATCATTTGATTTTTTGGATCCTCCAAAACATGTTGATCTAACCAAATTAGATCTGGAATCTGAACCAGCCAAAGAAAATGTTTGTATTGAAGCTTCCTCTTCATCTCACAGTCCCTTGTGCCCTACCATTTGTGATGCATCCACCTTCGATGAAGATACTCCATGCTCTTCAAGTTCTTCATCCGATGAGTTAACTTCTCAATTGAAACACCGTGGTGAGATTATCCATGATGAAAATGAACCCAGTAAAATCATTGAGCACTCTTTACATCCCTCATCATCTTTTCTCTTGCATGAAGACAACTCTCCAAACTAGATTTCTCATGACATTTTCCCATTTCATACATCTTCAGATTTTCGATCATATGAATCTTTTAACTTGACTAATCTAGTTGTTGAAGTTGAAAAATCTAATCAAGTTAGTGACAAAATGTTTTCCACCTGGTTAATGGTGATCTCATCAAGATCAGTGAAAGAATTTATCCTCACACCGTGTATGATCTGGTTGAATCTGTAGGATGCAATTTTACAATTTTGGAAAGTTTCAAGACTCTTTAGGGAGACAGGGCACTTAAAATTCTATTGATGGTTATGTCAGGATCTTGTAGCTCTAGTAAGACACTTGACTTAAGTCAGATCTAGTTTTCTTCACAAAACTCTTCTTTCTACGTGGTTTCACTCAATGTAAATTATTTCTTGAAATATATTTGGCATTGTAGATATGATCTCTCAAATTTTCAAGATCTTACTTCTGATCAAATTCAAGATGTTTTATCTTCATCCAATTCTCTGGTATCAAGCTTGGGTTCAGAATGTGTATTTCTCATAAAATCATCAAATTGTGAAGTTTATTATCCTAAACATTATCTTTGGCCAAAGGAGTCATACATGTCACACTCTTTTAAAAACAATAAACTCCTCATCCTTCTTGCAAATATTATGATGCTAATCCCCTTCTTCATTGCACCTAAAATCATCTAGAGTGACAGTGAATGCATGGAATATTTAATAAATCAAATTCTTCACTTGTTTTACCCTAACTAGTTTCATGGGTTTGTTATACTAGCATTCTTGTTCAATTATCTTGATGATTATGATGCTAGTACAATGTGTAACTAGTCATAAGAAAATGGTTTGTTACACTCATCACGTGAGAAAGGCGATTCTACTATGCAGAGAATTTCTGAAATTGTTCCAATTGATTTACCTTTGTTAATTACAAGCTAGGAATCTAATGCTTTAATCAGTTCATATTATCGTTATTCTAACTTTGATGATTGTCGTTTGTTTTATCATTTTCTTATTGGTACATCCAATGATAGTTATTTTACATCCTTCAATATTCATCATTCAACATCTTACTATTCAAATGTTTGTCGAGCGGTTGAGGCATGTCAGCCTTCACTAATGGTTATGTCAGGTCTTCACCGTCTCAACATGACTATTGAATATGATAAAATCTATTTTCCCCCAAAATATTCTCATTATAATCTCATGCCTCTAATTGAAAATCCATTTTTTCAAAGATTTAGGGTTTCTTAAGAGGATCATCATGAATTTTATGATCCAATCACTGAATAGTTACTTGGCAAGCTCCATTGCAATAAATAGGTTTCGACCTTTTTTTAGGCTTTCTAAGTAGGATGAAATAAAAGAAGATGTATTTGCAAGAAGTCTCTGAGTTTTTTCTAATTAAATTTTTTGTTGAAAAGGTAAGAATGTGAATTGGATGAAACTAGCAGTTGTGACATATTTCTACCCACAGGTAAGACCTTCCTTTTGTTGTGCAAGTTATTCAAGCTTTCATCTTTTCGCTTGCACACTACTTTATATATGTTTTAATCGATTGTATCTTTTTTTATTGTAGATCGGGAATGAATGTAGTGGCTACATTGAAAATTACAATATACATGACCTTGACCTCTTAGCTTCTTAGGTTAGGATTAGGTCTAGTTGCATTGTAGTTTACCTGCATATCCATCTTCCATTTGTTTCTTGTAGTTTGTATTGAGTTTTCTAGTTTTGATTTCATGTTTTGTGCTTTATTTTTATTTTCTTGTTGTATTGTGTCTTTTATTTATGTTCTACCGGTAAGGATTTGCATGAATATTCTCTGTTGGCTCCAAAGGGAATGTGAAAAAATAAAAAAGGACTTTGTGACACTACATCATTTGGCTAACTCTCTGTCCATCTTCCTTGTCTGGGTTACATCTTTTGGTCGATGATGTTCCGATGGAAAATATGATCCTTGAGTTATGAAAGCCTTGTGTCAAACCATGACCTCCTTGTCTATTCTGGAAACCTCACACATGCACTCGGTTTTATGTTTTGATGTTTTCAAGATGACCCAATAAAGAAGAGAAGGACAAGAGGAAAATATAAATGAGAAAACCAATATCATAGGTATTATATATGCTTCTCAGAAGGGACAACCTCTCCTTCTCTCAATAATTCAAAATCCCTCTTCCACCCATAAATAAATAAGTGTCGATGCACAGTCCTCTTTAAATAAATAAAGGTGAAATAAGAGAAAGGCTTCCTATGCAGAGAGGTGAAGAAAGAAACTTTGTTGGGGTACTATCCAAGATCGCTGGAAGCAGAGCAATGTTCATGCCCCTGAAGTGACTTCGTTAGGGTACTGTCTAGGCATGTTGGCAATGGAGCAACACCAGAGATGAAAAAATATACTCTGAAAAGCTAAAGCTCGTGAACTTAATTACCCTAGCCTAATTCGAAACATTGTGTGATCGTTGATCTTTTGTTTGTATGCAATCAAGTAAAGGGATGAAGGGGGATATGTTTATGCATGGGGTAAGTGGGGAAGTGATGCAAGAGCATTCAGGCCAAGGAAAATCAATTAAATAGTAGACATAGGGGGTCATGCATTTTACGGAAATGTTTTCCTAAGTATCAAGTTAATGCAATATTTAGGCTTTTAAGTATGATTTAACTAGATAATGGGAGAATATGTAAATGCTCTCAAAATAAATAAATGATAACATGAGTGGTAGAAATCAAATCCAATTCTCTAGGAGCAAGAGAGAGCTTTTAGGAATTAATTAGAGTAGATATGGACCATTGAGTTGATAAGGATACTTTTCTGCTTTAAAACAGAGGGAAAAGATGGAATGGATAAAGTCTGCCACATGTGTATGCATATAGCAAGCTTTAGGGCTTTATTTGAGTGATTTAAGGAAAGGATGGGATCAGTAATCCAATCCCAGTTTCTATATAAACATATGTAAGCCTATGGGCAGAGCAGGAGGCCAATAATAGGAAATCAGGCCTATGTGTGTGTGTGAGCGAGACCGAGGAGTCTCGAGTGTAATCTGTCTTTTACATTAATATATATACAAAGTTATTTCTGAATGTCTCAATAGAGTTGGATGCGTGTTGATTTGTATGTGAAATCATAGGCTCTGTGATAAGGGGTTACAGACAGAGTTCTGCAAAACACATAGAGAAGACATTGAGGACTATTTGAGCAGAACAGTGGAGTGAAATTGGGTGAGACAGAACCCAAGTGGAAAGCACAAAGAGGAAAATGATTCAAAGAATCGTAATGGACCTCTGAGTCCCATTGAAGCATCAAAGAGGCACTCTAAAGTGGAAGAGAAGTGGAAAGTTCGAGGACTTAGGTGCAAGCAGAATGAATTGAGTAGCGAAAGGGCGTAAGACAGAACTTTAAAGAAACTCGGAATACACAGAGAAACTAGAGAAAACTCATAAAACCCAAGTAAAAGAGGACGAGCGAAGAAGTGAAGTTTAACACTCAGCAACCGTTGGATAAATTATATCTATGGCTGAGATCAAATCGCAACGGAAAAATCCCTTTTTAAGTTATCGGAATGAACCTTAGAGATTTTCCATGGAGCAAATAGCGATTAATCCTGGACCGTTGGATCGTGGCCAGATCAACGGTCATGATGAAATCACATATCGGCAATCAGAGGCACTAAGGGTCAGTGCATATGACTATTATGATATCGCCAATAGCGATATATTAATGATTGGCATCGAGGCTTATCGGCGATTGCGATTGGAGCTAGAGAAGATCAGAGAAATAGTGCATAACAATGGTTAACGGACCCTACGATATTATAGTCACAGTTGTAATAGTTTTGAGGGTTGCTATATGTGTTTTAGAGTGGGTTTTCCCAATATTCATTTGTATTTATGTTTTAAGTGATGCGACCCAATTCCAAAGGAAAATCACATGTAGGAAGGTGTGAGGCATATATGTAATATGAACCATTGGACATGCGATGGCCGATTGCGATAAAGGTGGTGTCTCGGGGTTTGTGCATAACCCGTGTAGTGGCAGAGAAAATTATGTTTTGAGAATTTTCCCGTGATACATGGATTTTATAAGGAAGAGCGCCAATAGAGCATTTAAGTGTTAATATATATATTAACCAAAGCTACATGGGAAGGATATATACGTATAAGCAGCTTAAGGGTGGTTTAAAGGTTTTGAAAGGGTTTTAATTCCTGATAGAAATATTTAAAAGGAAAGCTTTAACCAAAGCCTCATATGAATGCTTAAGGGTGAAAATAGTCCCAATAGAGGTTTCAGGCGGGGTGATTGAAGTTCCTATACAAAGGAACTTATAAAAGGGCCACTTGACCATTTATGGTCTATAGATTTGACTCCTTCATTGAATTAAATATCCTGGGATAGGTGTAGATACATTATTGTGTAAAATTCATGTTGGATGTGGAGCCTGATTATCTTTTGTATTCAAAGGTATCGCCGCATTGGACAACAGTTCAAGATGGGGCGGCAACGCCGCTTGTAAAATATTCACTGCAGGGGGGGTCCAGGGGGCCGCCCCTGAAGCTAAGAATAGATGTAAAATTGCCTTGTAAAATGTTGTAATTTTGTAGTCAATCTGGGTCGTTCATTAGGTCGAGATCTGATGGTAGAAGCTATGTTTAATTTAGGGTTTTTTCCCTAGAAGGCAACCCTTCGCTATATATGAGGGAATTGTATTGCATCTATGTACATTTGTATTCTAAGTGAAGAAAAGAGAGGAGATTGAGAGTGAAGAGGGAGTTACAACGGATCTACTGTAGGTTGTATCTCTTCAGTTTGCTAGATAATATAATAAAAGGACTGGTTGTTTCTCCTTGGATGTAGCCCAAACTGGGTGAACCACGTATATTTGTGTCTCTCTTGTTTTATGCATTTTCTGTGTTTATATTTCTGCAATATTCTATGTGTTCCATTGCTCTATAATATATAATTTTCTACCAACTGGTATCAGAGCTGAAGGTCTATTTGGCTGATAAACTCACAACAGAGAAGGGTTCTTGGTTCGAGTGGGAGCAATGGCAGAAGATGGTAGGTTTAGGGTTGAAAAATTCAACGGCCAAAACTACTAGCTATGGAAGATGCAGATGGAATATTATCTGTATCAGAGAGATTTGTACCTACCATTGAGTGGAAAGACAAGAAGCCAGCGAGTATGGCAGACACGGAATGAGATATTCTCAACAGAAAGGCACTTGGAACAATACGGCTATGCCTAGCAGCATCGGTAGTGTTTAATATTTCAAAGGAAATGACAACAGAGTATTTAATGTTGGCATTGGACAAACTATATGAAAAACCCTCAGCCTCAAATAAGGTATTTCTTATGAAGTGTTTATTTAATATGAAGATTTCAAAAGGTGGATCCGTTGCAGACCATTTAAATTATTTTAATACTGTTACAAGTCAGTTAAGTTGTGTAGGGGTAACTTTTGATGATGAAGTTAGGGCTCTGTTATTTATGTGTTCATTGCGAGAAGGTTGGAATGGTTTAGTTATGGCCATTAGTAACTCTGTCTTTGGATCTATTACATTAAAGTTTGATGATGTTGTTGGTGCAATCCTTAGTGAGGAAATGCGATGGAAAAGCTCCGATAAGACATCAGGTAATGCTTTGACTGTAGAGACTAGGGGAAGATAAATGGAAAGAGGAAAGAGCCTAGGATACTGAAGTAAGTCAAGAAAAGGCAGATCCAAGTCTAGATCAGGGATAGTGTGTTGGAAATGTAGGAAGAAAGGACACCTAAAGAAATATTGTAAGTCTCGGAAGGGAAAAGAAGGAGATGTGCAGCAAGAAACTAATCATGAAGCAAATGTAACAGGTGATGTGTTGCAAGATGCTTTGATTCTTTCACTAGAAAATATTATTGATGCCTGGGTGGTAGATTCAGGGGCCTCATTCCATGCCACACCTAATAGGAAACATTTTTATGATTATGTTCAAGGAGATTTTGGACAGGTTCGATTGGGTGATGATAAACCCTGTCAAATAGCAAAATGGAAATCAATAGCTATTAAAGGATGTAAGGCATGTTCCAAATCTAAAGAAAAATATGATTTCAACAAGACAGTTGGGAGGTGAAGGTTGCATAACTACTTTCATAGATAAAACTTGGAAGGTCACTAAAGGATCCCTGGTAATAGTGAAAGGAAGAAAGGTTGGTACATTGTATTTATGCAATGGTATTTCTAATTCTTTTAATGCTTTAACCTCTACAGGAGAAGAGATGGCATTGTGGCATCATAGGCTCGGGCACATGAGTGAGAAGGGGATGCAGATTCTTCACTCAAGAAATTTGTTGCCAGGTTTGAAGCATGTTGATTTAAAATTCTGTGAGAATTATGTTTATGGAAAATAGAAGAGAGACAGATTCCTTGGAGTTGGGAAAGAAAAGAAGAGCAAAAAATTAGAGCTTTTGCATACAGATGTACGGGGACATGCTTAGGTATCATCTCTTTTTGGCTCTCATTATTATGTTACTTTTATTGATGATGCAACCAGAAAAACCTAGATTTATTGTATTTGAAATAAATCTGATGTATTTGATACTTTCAAGAAATGGAAAGCTTTGTTGAAAATGAGACAGGAAAAAGGTTGAAGTGTCTCAGATCAGACAATGGAGGTGAATATTGCAGCAAAGAGTTTGATAGGTACTGTTCTGAGAATGGAATTTGCAGAGAGAAGATAGTTTCAGGAACACCACAAGAAAATGGTGTGTCAGAAAGGATGAACAGGACAATCATGGAGTGTGCAAGGTGCATTAGATTGCATGCAGAATTGCCTTTACAATTTTGGGTAAATGTTGTAGATACTGGTGTTTATCTAATAAACATAGGGCCTTCAAGTTCCTTGGATGGTGGTATTCCAGAGGAGGCATAGACAAGTAAAAAGTTAAACTACTCTTTTTTAAAGACTTTTGGTTGTGAAGCCTTTGTCCACATTAATAAAGAAAGTAGAACAAAGCTTGAGGAAAAATCAAATAAATGTACCTTTATTGGATATGGTGTTAATGATTTTTGTTATCGCTTTTATGATTATGAAAAATACAAAATCATTAGGAGCAGAGATGTCATATTCAATGAAAAGGTTCTGTATAAGGATCAGCTATAGGAAAAAAAAACAAGAAAAAGAAAACAGAGAATACACAGTGCTCGACAATATCACAGGAAAAGTGATGGTGCCCGAAAATCATAATGATCAACAGCCAGAACAACAACCACAATAGCAACAAGCACCTCAAACACCTAAAAATGGTGTTAGAAGATCTACCAGGATAAGTAGACCCCCCGAATGATACTCTCCTTCATTATATTATGCATTATTGACTGATTTTGGTGAACCAAAATGTTATGAAGAAGTAGTGGAGGTAGAAACCAGGAAGAAGTGGGAGCAAGCCATGAAAGAAGAGATTGACTCCTTAGAAAATAACCAAACTTGGGACTTAGCCAGGTTGCCTACAGGTAAAACCACATTGCAGAATAAATGGGTTTATAGGCTGAAGGAAGAAGATGGATGAAAATAGAGGTACAAAGCTAGACTTGTGGTGAAGGGGTTTGCATAGAAGAAAGGTATTGATTTTGATGAAATATTTT